>CAXHJY010000130.1:0-12500 GCA_964016885.1 Eledone cirrhosa
TATATAGTTATGTAATAAACAACATAAGGCAATTATTCCATTTACCAGTGGTTTCTTAAAAGCAACAAATTTTGCTTTCAATCATCAGAATGAAAAAATCCTGGTGTATTTATTGACATTGGACTTTTCCGACGGAATTACTTCATTTATATATATATATATATATATATATATATATATATATATATATATATATATATATATATATATAGAGAGAGAGAGAGAGAGAGAGAGAGAGAGAAAGAGAGAGATTTAGAAAAAGATTAGGAAAACTACACACACACATCTACAGAGAGAGAGACAGAAAAACAGAGGGAGGGGAAAGGAGAGAGATAGGCCGTTAGACAGAGAGAGATACAATTAAAGTGTTAGTTATTCAGAGAGAGAGAGAGAGAGATGGAAGGACAATGTGACACGGGAGGGTGTGTGGTATCTTACAGTGGAGTGGTGTGGGCAGGTGTACCTAGCCGGACGCCAGCCCGGACGGGCCATCTAGTATCTCATAATATTGAATTCAGCATTTCTATAGTAGTGTTCCTCTGTACACAAATTCGTAGCGTAGTTGTTCTCTGATAGTGAGACACAACTGTCTGAAATGCCGGCTGAATAATAATCTTTTCTTTTTCTGTGTACGGAGTAATAGCTGAAAGCATTTACACTTCACCGTTCATTCCTTTCATAACTAAAGCTACTAATTCAATAACTGTAATTATATTTAAATTACATTTACCCTATCCTTCAAAAATATGATGTTCTTACATAAATATTAACTATTTATTCAATGACGTCACCAAATGAATGCACGTCATGCAAATTATATATATATAAAGATACAAAAACAAGATGGCGTAGGACAGAACAAAGGATAGGCACAAAACAAAGAAAATAATCTCCAGTCAATGAAGAGGTCACAGAATGTGTGACGAAAGAACTTTGACAATATATGAACAACCGTCCGGTTGTGGAACCAACCAACCAACTGGAAATTTATAAATCCTTAAATTTATAAATTTTATTTATAATAAATTAGAGTGAAAGCAACTGGTACGTGTGTTTCTTATTGGCAACATGACCCTCCCAAAGTATAACAATATATATATATATATATATATATATATATTTATATACTAGCACAGGTACCCGGCGTTGCTCGGGTATTAAATAGCAGTTATGAATACCATTTATGTCAATACTTCAGTGCTACTTCGAAAACTATACTTTTACAAAATCATCGCTTTTTTCCCAAAAGGGGTTCCTGCCCCCAGGGGTCCCCTACTCAATATGTGCCAATTCTGAGAATTCACATTCATCTGTAGAACAAACGTAGCCCATGTGTCAAGTTTTGTGAAAATCGGTTGCGAACTCCAGAAGTTATGGCGTGTTGTTGCATTGCACTGCAGTGCTTCAGTCGACTCCAAGGAAGTGGTTAAAGGGGGTTATCTGCTGGGAGGCCCTATAATCAATATATGGAAAAATGAAAGTGCTCATAATGAAAGTGTACATAAGTAACCTATGTCTTAAGTTTGGTGAAAATACTGTAGAAATGCATAAGGTTTACACACGCACACACGCGTGCATGCGTGCGTGTGTGTGTGTGTGTGTTTGTGTGTGTATGTATGTATTTGTGTGTGCATATGTATATGTATGTGTATGTCCGTCGGCGCATACGTATGTACTGGCCTAAATCTTCACTATTTACTTTTACTATTTTAATAACCTCTGTCATTTTCGTTTTCAATTTTATTTTCATCCTTCTTAAACTCCGGGGCTGGAAATCATTCGGTTATCTACTTATATATATAACCAGCAATTTCTCTGTCTGTCTGTCCGACAGTGGAAACACGTGCGTAGAGAGAGAGAGTGAGAGTGAAAGAAAGAGACAGACTACGAGAGGGGGATAGCGGGAGGGAGAGAGGGAGAGAGAGAGAGTGAATAGACGCTAAAACACGTGCTACAGAAATATTACCTTCCCCTCTCCACTGACTTTGGTCACTGAGGCCGAGGGAATCGCTGGTTGCTATAGAGACACCTTGCACAAGCCAGAAGTAACCAGTTCGAGGCGGTTCTGACTTGACACTATGCGAAGAAGGTTGCCATTGAATTTGTGGTTTGAAGAAGGTTGCCATTGAATTTGTGGTTGTTGCTGCTGATAATAAGGACCATTTGAAGAAGGTTGCTGCTGATGAGGTAATTTATTAATCAGATTGCGCAGTTCCATAACCTACGTTTGATTTGTTCAATTTTTTTCTTCAATTTTTTTTTTTTTTTTTTAAATTTCTTATTGAAAAAATATAAATAATAAAATAAGGTTAGAAATTTAAATACAATTAAATACGATTTAATTTCCATCTCCAGCAGCCAATGTCCAGTGTTCAATTTTATGAAAAAATTGGAAATAATTAAAAAAATTGAAGTTTAACTTTTGAACATTTGTTTTGACAATAAAAAAATATTTCCTTATTCACACCTAATGGTATGATTAAAATTTCATAGGAATATTTTTTTCTAACCGCCAGTTATTTAAATATTATTAAAAATAAATTTTTTTTAAAAAGAATGGAAGATTTTGTGGATTTTTTTACCACCTTCCAAGCCTTAAGCACTAATTCTCGCGAATTTGTGTTTTGTAATGACCCTCAGGACGCTGCTATTGTTGATTCCAATAGTGCCTGGTATTCGAATATGTTAGTATACAATTTTTTGAATAAAATTAAGGCGCAATTAGAGCTGCCAAACAAATTTTTTTCGGCTTCGGCCCATATTATTTTTGGGAAAATTCTATTGGCTCTAATGAGTCTGCTTCTGTTGGCGTTATTTGCGACAGTCACCATTTCTTGACTTTCAAGTTTGGTTATGCAGCCTCATTACCTGTGCTTGAGCTGGCAGATTCGGGTCTTCACTTCAAAAATTTTGACTTTTTTGATCGGATTAAATATTACCTTGATGATGGACACAGGGCTACAGTGAAAAAAATTGGAATTCTGAATGGATTCAAAACTTTTTCCTTGACCCAAAATTTCGTTTTTAGGTTCAGGGTTCTAAATGTGCAGCAGCAGACTAATGGAACTGATTGTGGTCTTTTTGCAATTTTATTATCTTTGATATGGGTTCTAAATTCTAATCCCACAAATTTTGAGTTTTCCACTCAGAATCAAATTAATCTGCTCAGAAAATCTTTCAGGGATTGCTATAATATCAATAAAATTTTGGAGTGTAATTTTTTAAATCGCAGGGAAGTTGTGAATCCCATTTTATATGAGAATGTTTTTGTTTTCGACCCTATTAGAAAAGCTCTTTCTAATTGAAATCAACTAGGTCTGGCTGCACACCTATCTGACCCCTTGATGATAAATTTCCAAGAAAATCATTATGGAAAAACCTCAACCTTTCTGTCCAACCCGGTTTTAGCTCAAATCCCAACTATAAAAGGCAATAAAAAGCCAATTATAATTGAGGAAGATCAAAAAAGTCCAAAAATAACCAAAACTGGAAACGAATTGCCTGGAATCACTGCAGACGTATTGCCAGCTGCGGTAGTTTCGCCTCCAGCTGATAAAACTTTGCCGCCTGCAAAACCGACAGAAGATTCCAAACGCAAGCCCAAATATTTTTGGATCCAGTTTTGGTTGCTGAGTATATGGCTCAGCATAATTGCACCGAAGCCTCTGCGAAAACAGCTTTACGCAGAAAAGCTCAAAAGGCCTCTGAAACCGAGTCGCAAAGAAATAAGCGACTTGAAAAGCAGCGAAAAGATAGGCAGCGTTCTAGGGGTCAGGAGTCTAAGGACTCAAAAGGCATAAGGAAGGAAAAAGACCGTGAGCATAAAGATGCTACTCGGCAATCTGAGACTACCGAAGAACGGGAAATCAGATTGAACAAGGACAAAGTTGGGCACCCTGAGGCCTATTACAATAGGACCTTCAAAAAGGACCCAAAATACTTCCGTATTGCTTTTAAGCCCATAGATGAGGTGGATTTCGACTCGGAGATAATCCACCTCAAATATAAGGACAATCCATGTGAGCATTGCGGGGCGTACAAATTGCCCTTAGAGCCACCTGGATTGTGTTGCATGAATGGCAAGGTTAAGCTCCCTGAATTTGAACGCCCAGGGGAGGAAATCGCCAGTTTATATGAGGGTAGTGACGAATATGCAAAAATGTTCGCTAAATTCTTAAGGTGCCTTAACACAGGATTTGCCTTCAGTAATATGCACTGTACTGAGCTTCCAATCGGTGAAGTGAAGCCGAGTATGAAAATTCATGGGTTTTCGTATCAAACGATGGTCCAACTTGAGCCGCAAGCAGGCCAAAGACCTAGATATGCGCAGGTGCACATCTTTGATAAGGAGACCCAAAAACTCGAGAGGGAAAAATTTGAGTTTGAGCCTCGATACCGTGCAATTCTGAACTATATCCAGGCTAAGTTCAATGATTTCATCCCGGATGAGAATATTCTATCAAGAACTTTCAAAACGGGATACGAAATGCTCGAACAGATGCCCGAATATAGGCTGGTGTTAGGGGATTGTCTGCCTGCCAATAAAACTCATCTCCTCCCTACAGTGTCTGAAATAGCGGGGCTCTACCAAGAGAAGGATATTAAGGAACTTGGGAGGGTCATTTTAGTGAGAAAACGGGCAGGCAAAGAAGGATACGTCCGTGTTGACTTCCTAAGCCCGTTTTATGAACCTCTGGGCTATCCTCTTATTTTCAATAATGGCCAGAATGGGTGGAGCCGTTGGAACCCGAAAACAGAAACTGGCCATAAAGAAACTTTGTTGCAGTATATCAAGTACTATTTAATGGTCCGGGACAATTTTTTCAACCCTCTTATATTGAGCGGTAATCTGTTGCACCAGTATGCGAAAGATATGAAAATGCGTCTGGATTACATTAATTTCCAGTTTCAGGTTAAGCATCAGCAAAGGATTAAGGGGTCATATAGGTTTGAATCGGTCGACACTCTAAAGTATTGTGAAAATCCTGCAGAAGTTGGAGTCGGCGTCGTCCTGTCCGAATCGACTCCTGGGACTCCAAAGTGGTACAAAAAATTGTACCGAGATTCAATGGCACTGGTCAGAGAATTTGGATGTCCAGACCTTTTTGTGACCATGACCTCCAATCCTAAACTGCCTGAAATAGAAGAATTATCTCGCAACAACCTTTCTAATTCTGATTTTGTTGAAAATTGAGGTATCTTTGGCTAACAAAATTAAATTCTAATTAAAATATTAATAGGAAAAAAATTCAAACAAAGTGCTGATTGACTCGCTTGGTAATTGACTCTGTTGATAATTGGCTCTCTTGATAACTCTCTTGATACTTCTCATCTCGGTAATTTTAAAATATTAATTAAAAATAATAATTATTCAACAAATTATTATATAAGCTTTATAAAAAAATAGATATACAAAACTGATATACAAAAATAGATATACATATCTGTCTGTCTGTCTGTCTGTGTCTGTAATGCAGCAACTTTTGATCCGCAAAGCCGATTTTCAATTTTTCTTTTGTAATCAACCATAAATTTATCAGGGCAGGTCGGCACAATATTGCGAATAATTGACAACCGCTTTTTTTAGGTAAAAAATCGATAAAACTGACAATGGGTCAACTTTGCACAGGTTTCTTCCAATCTCGCACTACAGGCTGTGTGTGTCGACATCTGTTTTTAATGATGGTTCATATATCCTATTTCTTTGAAATGATGGTTCATATATCCTATTTCTTTGAAATTTTTTTACAGAGCTTCTTCTAGCATAAGACCTGTAATTGAGCGGCACAGGTTTTCAAAAATCGATATTGCGGCCTTTGGAGATATATCAAAATTTGGATTATTTTTACCAATGTTCGTGATTAAGTATGACAAGAGTTATCTTTCTCCGCGACCAGCGTCTCCGATTTCGAACGCTGGTTTACACACACATAATTAAAAGTTATTTAAGTTTAAGCCATCACACGCTTTTAATGTTGTAAAAAAAATGTTTACCGGATAACGGATAACACTGAGCTCATATATTAATTATTTCGCTGGAATAGTGCCTAATATTTTCATGTTTACATAAAGTACGTATTTCTTCTATGTATTCAAATTTACTTTGTTTACTTTAATGAGCTACATCGAAAGCTACTTCACCCGTCCAAAGGACGGGTACTAGATAGTCTACTTATAATATATAATGGGCATTTCTCTGTTTGTTTGTCTGTCTGTCTGTCCGTCTGAAATTTACACACCTATAGACGCGGTTTCAAATCTCTATACTTTTCAAATTCATTACATTAATCTTTATTCATACGTTTCGCTTTACGAGTGTTTCGACTTACGAGTGTTTCGGCTTACGAGTGTTTCAGCTTATCATTATATATAAACGTTTCTATTTCCATCGTTTTATCGTAAACGTTTATATATTTCCATCGTTATATCATAACGTTTATGTATCATAACGTTTATATTTCCGTCACTAATCTCTTTTTCTCCTTTTTCGTTTTAACATATATTTATTTCAAAGATTTCACCGTATAGATAACATATATATTTATACATGCATAAAAGACACACCGAGAGACGGTGAACATGTGGTGTCGAAAACATTTCTCATTCAAATCTCAACAATATCAGTATATACACTATATTTGCTAGCAGAAAACCGCCCACCGGGTGGTTTTCTGCTAGTCTATATATATAAAACAGAGGATGTCTGTGTGTCTGTTTCCCTAAAACTCGAGAAGTACCCAACCGGTTTTTTTCAAACTTTATACATGTAACTCGTATGACCCCGGAAGTGTTTTGAGCAAAAACAATTCAAATTTTCAATGCCCTAGGGACCGCATTAGGCGATTTAGCGATCTCTTTCTCTTTCTCTTAGTCTTTCTCTTTTTAGATAGATACATAGATATGATGTCGCGCCTTCATAATATCTGTCTGTATGCCTGACTGTCTGCATCACGTCATTATGACGCGATCAGTGTGTGTGTGTGTATATATTCTTATGCCAGGGAACGTCTTCACGAACCAAAGTATCGTCTTCCTGATTTCCAGATTGATTTTTTTAGTTTAAGAAGATCCCGTTAAGGTTGAAAGCAGCGATTCTTTGCTTAAACATTAATATGTTATTTTAATATAGATATTCGTGTACAGATATTTTTGCACACACAAAAACAAAATATAAACAAACAAGCCAGAGATTACATCAATTAGTCTTAGTGTATGTACTTCATACTGCTTTTAGGTAGAATATCCCGTTAAGGGTGAAAGCAGTGATTCTTTGCTTAAACTTTAGTCTGTTATTTTAATATATATATATATATATATAATTATATATTTATGGACAGATATTTTTGCATACACAATAACAAAATATAAACAAACGTATTTATTTCACGAGGTTCGATAAGGATAAATATATATCAAATATATAAGAACCCTATAGCAAATCCCGAGCAACGCCGGGCCATTCTGCTAGTTTTAAATAGAATATTAGTCAAACGACTCCATTTATACCATAAACTTGGTCTTGTCTTTGC
Source organism: Eledone cirrhosa (assembly GCA_964016885.1). Lineage (NCBI taxonomy): Eukaryota > Metazoa > Mollusca > Cephalopoda > Octopoda > Eledonidae > Eledone > Eledone cirrhosa. Next base: position 7,530 of record CAXHJY010000130.1, read on the forward strand.
ATGAAATTGTTCTTCTCGGTCCACATAACGACATAGTATCCTCGCTTTTGTCCGTTCATTGCTAGGGAACGTCTTCACGAACCAAAATATCGTCTTCCTGTTTTCCTTCGGTTGCAACGTTTCTCGAAATATTTACTTCTGCGTTCACAGATTAAATTTTTTAGTTTCAGAAGATCCCGTTAATGTTGAAAGCAGCGATTCTTTGCTTAAACTTTAATCTGTTCTTATAACAAATATATATATATATATATATATGAGAGACGTAAGATAAGAAAATTATAAAATTATAAAAAAATTATAAAATTGACTTACTTACTAAAATATCACTTCCAACTAATTAGTTTCTGGAATGGAGTAAATATATTTTCCGAAGAATATATAGAAAAGCATTCCGTCGTCAGGAAAGTCTATTTTCATGTAAGTTTCCAGGCATAGCGAGGACTCTGGAAACTTATTAAAAAAATAATTCAGTGGAAAGGAAATAGCGAAGCGTGGACTGAAATCCTAGCCATTGAGTAAATCACTGCCTCTACGTCTGTGGCAAATTCAAAAAGTTACTAGATATAAATTCTTTATATATATATATATATATATATATATATATATATATATATATGTGTAGGAGGTGAGTTTTATTGTAGTACAATAAAGCAATGCAGATATCGGATAAGAAGCACTCTACAGTTTGTAGGACTGGAGTATACATAATATATAAGATCAAAAGATGGTTAAAAGAGTTCCATGTATTTTATTATGCGCATTTCAAAAACAAATATCATCATGCAATAACATTTGTGTTTTCATCAGATAAAATAGGAAATGCGCATAATAAAATACATGGAACTCTTTTAACCATCTTTTGATCTTATATATTATATATATATATATATATATATGAGAATAAACGTGCTGCGTGGTTGCTAATGGGTTACATATGAATAAAGTTAGTCCTTCATCAGTGATCTTCCAACCATCATTGGTATTTCATCGCTTTAAAGACCATATACCTCCAGTTGGTGCGAGCAACGGCTAAAAAAAGTCGTTGGGACACGTAAATAAAGGGGACACGAGAGTAAACAAACAAAGATGGTGAAGCAACGAAAAGTGAGGAAGAAAGAGTCAAGTACCAAATTTCCATGAATTGTTTACACTCTCGTGTCCCCTTTATTTACGTGTCCCAACGACTTTTTTTAGCCGTTGCTCGCACCAACCGGAGGTATATGGTCTTTAAAGCGGTGAAATACCAATGATGGTTGGAAGATCACTGATGAAGGTCTAACTTTATTCATATGTAACCCATTAGCAACCACGCAGCACGTTTATTCTCATATTTACACATATTTTTCCCCCGCTGTGACCCGTCTATTTCGTTCTTACTGCTTCCTCTTTCTCTGTATCTTTCCCCTCTCTAACAGTCACTCTCTCTGTTAGCCTCTTCCTCACCCTTCACTCACTCACTCTCTGTTACTACCTCTCCTCCTCCTCCTTCCCGTTTGACCTGTGCGTAATTCTTTTCTTTCGCACCCTTGGTCAGGCAGGTTCGCTTTTTTTCTCTCTCTCGTCTACGATTTCACAGAACTTATGTTCACCGAATTCACAGACTAGATTCCTTCTTCCTCCCGTTAGACCTGTACGGAATTCCTTCCTTGCTCACATTCCAACCAGGTTTGATGGTCTTTATTCTCTCTCGTTCACGATTTCACCGAACTTATATTCATGGAAATTTGGGACTTGACTCTTTCTTCCTCACTTTTCGTTGCTTCACCATCTTTGTTTGTTTACACTCTCGTGTCCCCTTTATTTACGTGTCCCAACGACTTTTTTTAGCCGTTGCTCGCACCAACCGGAGGTATATGGTCTTTAAAGCGATGAAATACCAATGATGGTTGGAAGATCACTGATGAAGGACTAACTTTATTCATATATATATATATATATATATATATATATATATTTCGGATTCATAGAAACACTTTAAACGTATAACGTTTGATTTGTCCAGGTGTATTTTTTCTCAACCTGTTAGTTCTTTCGTTACTTTGGTATTGTGTGTTAGATTTTGCCTACCACAATCTTCAATTTGTCAAGCTATTTAAACGTATGTTATTACTCTAAGGACCTACCTTGTCGAATACTTTGTTAACTCATTCATATAGTAGGTCGAATTTGCTTGCACACCGCCAAAGATTCGCTTTTACTAAGCATCCAATTATATATATATATATAGAGAGAGAGAGAAAGAGAGAGAGAGAGAGATGGGGAGAGTGAGAGAGAGAGAGAGATAGAGAGAGAGAGAGAGATGCTTTGTACGGCTTTTGGAAGAAGGAGTGACCAGCAGTACGTTGTTCGGTATTATTACGAAAAGGTGTAGCAGAGAATCCCGCGTGAACTAACAGCTCGTGAGGAAACTGCTTACCTCAAAGATTCATTCGCCATCGTTCTTGTCAACGCTCCGTTTACTTGGTATTTGTTGGTCTACAGTTAGATGAATGGCGCACAAAGGGTTAATGTTTATTGGCAAGAGGTTTTTGGAATAATAAAAGACGGGTTAAAGCAACCTACAATGTATCTGTATATACACCACCCACCCCACACGCAACTAACATCACTAACACCCCCCAACCCCACGCACACGTACCCACACACCCTCGTACACCACCAACTCTACACACCCTACCACCACTAACCCCCACTCACACCTGCATTCCACCCCTCCCCACCTCCCGTATACTAACACCCACTAACACCTCTTCACCAAACTACACACACACCAGTACACCACACTCCCTCCATAGAACCACACACACCCTTCTCTCCCCGCTCCACACTCACTCATCCCACTAACACCCCTACTAATACACACACACACACACACACACACACCCTCCTCACTCCAACTCTCACACCTACCCATCCTCGCCTCCCTACCATTCCGCCGACTGCTGCTATGCCCTTCCGACCACCTCTCAGCACCAACTGACCACAGCACTCCCACTGCTGACCACTTCCTGTTGCGCGCGCACCCCACATCTCTCATCTTCCGACCACCGCTTCTTGGATTACCCACACGCGAAATTGACTTCTAACCAAATCTCCAAACATCCGTGGAACTTACCAACTTTTCAACCATCCTCTTACACCATCACCTATATAACTCACCCACACCCCCCACACCCCAAATTTTTTTTTATCCACACGCCACCCACACCCAAAACACGCTTAAACCACACACACGTGCTTCCCACCACATATTTACACCCTCAGCCTCCTGATTCCTCTCCCCCACCCCCCTATCCACACACGCACAGACACTCCGACCCACAAAAACACCCCCACACACACATTCCTGAACATGCAACCCCGTTCTTCCTCCAACCCTCACTTTCACATACACACACACACACACACGCACACCTAACCACACACACCACCTTCAGCCCTCCCCGCTCGGACACCCCGTCTCCCTCTCCCCACTCCACCCGCCACCACCCCTACTCACCTCACTCCCTTCCACCACCTGTTTACCCCCCTTTTAATTTCAGTTTATTTTGATCATGCCTTTATTTTTAAATGTTCTCATTCCTTGTAATTTGATCATGCTTTATTTTTATTTATTATATTTTTTGTCTTTATTTGTTAATTTTTCATTCGCACCGTTTCCTTTCGCTATATGTCTCTCCACCACTCCCCTACACTCCTTTTGAACTCTGTTCCCACACACTTCTCACCTGAAGAAGGGCTTATGCCCGAAACGTCGTCCCCCACCTACCCCCCACTCTCCTGAGCGTGAATTTAATAAACATTTATTGTACTGCCTCTCTGTTCTGTCCCTGTTCAATTTTTCATTAAATATAACACACGCTCACACGGCTTCCATCCTTGGAACTTAACTTAACAACCGGCTCAACCCCGATCTAATCCGCCGTGACCTTTCTCCGAACTTTACACACCTTCCCACTTTTGTCTTTCCTTCCACGCATTACCTCTGTTTGATTTTGTTACCGTACCCTTTTTTTTCCGTATAAGATTCTTTGCCTGTGTTCTTACAATTGTATTTCTATGATTTTTTGTTCACGATCGCCTGTGTTATTACCTTTATGATTTTTTGTCTTTAATCTTCCGGTGTTTACTCCCCCCTCCTTACGTTTTTCTGTTTCTTTTTCCCTTCCCCGTCTCTGCCTATCCTTCGCACTCACCCCTTCGTTCACTCCACCCCGCTTCACCCCCCCCCCTCCCCGCCCTCTCATCCCTCCCCCTGCTTTCACCCAACGCCCATCATGCCCAACCTGAGATCCTTTCTCCACCAACTCCACAATCGCCTCAAACTTTTCCTCACCCCCCCCTCCTTCCACCCTGCTATCTCCCCTCCGCCCTTCAACTCTCCTACCTTCTCTTCGCCAAAACCCGGCACTCCAGCCACATCCATTTCCTCAGCCACTGCCTCCGCCTCCACCTTATCCCCCTCGGCTTCCGTCTACACTTCCACCCCTCCCCCGCTGCTTCCCCCTCCACGCAACGTATCCTCACCCGATCCTCACGCCTTCTGATGCGCAACTCCATCCGCGCCTCCCGTTCCACCCTCCGCCTACTTGACCACCAACTGACCCCCACCCTCCTCCGCCTTTACTCCACCTGCCACCCCCTCCTCGCCCAAGCCATCCTCTCCTTCATCCACAACCTCAACCACAACCTCTTCTCGTTCCTCAGCTCCACCAAAGCCCGCAAGCTACACTCCCCCCCATCCACCACCACCCGCCCATCCCCATACGCCCACCACTCTCCACCTCTCCCCCGACCCACACCCCGACCCACACCCCTACCCAATCTCCACCCTCCACCTCACCCCTCACCACACCCTCCCTTCCCTCCCCAAACACCCAAACCCCACCCCTTGTTGTCACCATACCCCCTGACCTCCCCCTCTCCGCACCTGAGCGCTCACTCCTTAGTAGAGGCCTTCGCTTCATACCC
>CAXHJY010000130.1:17500-62500 GCA_964016885.1 Eledone cirrhosa
TTCTGGGAACAACAAGAAACCTCCGATACGTCCTGAATATCCGAGGCTGCAGGTAGCGGCTTGATATTCATTTGAACAAACTTTCCAGTTAAATAACATCAATGACTGAGACTCAAAGAATAATAATAATAATAATAATAATAATAATAATTATAATAATTGTTTCTACGTTAGGCACAAGGCCAGCAATTACCCAGTGTATTACTGGTACTTTATTTTATCGACCCCGTAAGGATGAAAGGCAAAGTTAACCTCGGCGGGATTTGAACTCAGAATGGCAAGGGCTGTAACTCTATGCGTCAAAGCATGGCATCCGACCCTCTACCAATACTGCCAATCCACCGCCCTTAATAATAATAATAATAATAATGATTTCATTTATTAGCCACAAGGGCCGACATGTAGGGGACAATACAAAGACAGGGACAGTAGGGGTTTACAATAAGGTCGAGTAAAAGTGCACAATGGCAAGACTAATTTAACAATGAAAATATAAAATATAAAATAAACTATGCAAAATATAACAAAATAAATTCCCCGATAGGGGGTGGACGACCCTGGGGTGATTCGGGTACCCCACCAATCCTGAACCACCCTGCGCTTCTAGGGCACCCAGGAGAGCACCCCTCTCCTCAAGTTAGCTAGCCTATAGGCGCATGGTCAGAGTAGGCCCATTCACACGAGCCATTCTTGCCACATTCACCAACCTTTTAGCAAATGTACTGGGGGGCAGCACTTCTCTCTCCACCCTCACCCTCCTTTCCAGGTGAAACTTGAAGAAGTTGATGAGGGATTGGCCGAAGAGAAAAGTGTCTGTCTTTAGTCCTTTCAACCTGGTCCACCATATAATCTCTTTCGCAACTGCCACCAGACAGAGGAAAATGTCCTGCTCTTCCTGACCTAAGGAAGGTGGCGGCTCGATCTTCACTATGGACTCGGCCGATAACTGGATTCGTTCCACACGCGACAGTAGCTGTTCGACATAACTCCACAAGTCAGTAATGCACGCACATTGGACAAGTGCGTGCAGAACGGTTTCGTCGTTCTGTGCGCATCTTGGGCAGGTCCGTCTGACAGCACTTCCGTGCCTGTAGAGTTTATCCCGAACCGGCAGTGCCCCCCGGTAGCACTGCCAAGCGAGGGATTTCTGCAAATTGTCCATCGTCCCCGGCTCAAAAGTCCTCCGGTACAGACTGGTCAGTTCGACTTCGTCGAGGCCCAAAGCTTCTCCGAGTGCGTCATCGCACTTGCCCACCACTAATCCTCTATAAAACTCGAGAGTGGAAGTTCCACTGATCGCATTGCCCGCTTGGTAGAGGGCAGCGAGTGCCTGGCAACATTCCAGGTGCCAGTCACCCAGTCTCGGTCTCTTCTTGACCCAGGACTGCAGCTCAGTCAAAGAAATGAGCTGCGGAAAGGCCCGTCTGATAAACGGCGACCACACCTGTTCACCATTGAGGCAGAATATCTGGAGATGTCGCAGCCTCAACGCATGTCTGCGCATCATTAGCCACGGCATGCCCAGCCCTCCGTGTAGAGGGTGCTGGCAGCAGATGGACCGCCTCACCAACGGAACTTGTCCCCTCCACAAGAATTTGAAGAGGAGCCGTTCCAACTTGACGAGGCGCGGACGGGGGCAAGGCACGACGGTTAGGCGGTAATAGATGACGGACGCGATGTACGCATTCGCCACCTCCGCGCGACCTTTCAGTGATAGCTTCCTCCCAGCCCATTTTTGGGTGAGACTGGCTACTCTGCTCGTTACCTCGTCCCAATTCTTTTCCACCTGGAGGTCTGGTCCGAACCAAACCCCGAGCAACTTTACTGGTCCGTCCGTCCAGCGCCCCACGACGCTGTTGGACGGCATGGGCTTGCCTCTCCAGGTTCCGAGCTGCAAGCCCACCGACTTTTCCGGGTTAAGTTTGGCTCCTGTCAACCTTTCATATTCTTTCAATAAGGTGCCGACCACCTCGATTTCTGAGGTGTTCGACACCATCACGGTGATGTCGTCCGCATAAGCCGACACCGCCTTTCCACGTCCCGGTTCGAGCGGGATGCCCTGCAACAGCTCCAGCTTCCGCAGTAAAGGCTCGAGAGTCAATACGTACAGAAGGGAAGAGAGAGGGCACCCTTGACGGACCGATCGGGAGAGCCGAAATGGTTCCGAGAGGTGGCCATTAACTTTGACCACCGAGCGTGTGCCGCTGTGCATTGCAACGATCCAGCTTCTAAAGACAGGGCCGAAGCCAGCTGCTTTGAGGACAAACTCCAGATACCGATGGTCGACCCTATCGAATGCTTTCGATTGATCTAAATTGATCAGTGCCCCACCGAAGCCAGGTTTACACCCTACCCTCTCTATGATGTATCGCATGAGGTGGAGATTGTCGTGTATGGACCTGGCTGGGATTGCGCAAGTTTGCGCCTCCCCAACCAAATCCTCGACGACAAGCGCCAATCTCTTTGCTAACACCTTGGCCAAAATCTTAAACTCTGTGTTGAGCAGAGTTATGGGCCTGAAGTTGTCTAATGTATCCCTCTTGTTCTCGTCTTTCCTTATCAGCGTCACCACTCCCCTGCTCACAGAACTGGGAATACTCCCATTCTGCTGCCAGTTACAGTAGAGTGCTTCAAGGAGTTCGGAGAACAAGTCTGGCATATTTACGTAAAGCTCGTAGGGCAGGCCATCCAAGCCTGGTGACTTGCGCCTCATGCAGCCGACAAGGGCGTCCTGAATTTCGGCTGAAGTAATCGGCCTTTCGCAGCGCTCAGCGTCGACCGTCGAGATGCGCGGCAAGCCGTCAAGGTAGGGACTGAAATCCGCTACTCTCTCTGACCCGCCACTCTCCCTGAACAACCGAGCAAAGTGCTGGCGAAAGGCCTCACACATCCGCTTGGAATCGCTTATCTCGTGTCCGTCTCGGTCCGCCAAAGACCGAATTGTGGTTTTATTAACACGCTGCGCCTCCGCCACGCGGGCCCATCGAACAGCTTTAGTTCCCTCGTTTCTCAGCGCACGCGCCTTAGCTCTGACAATGCAACCTTCGTGTTTGGCATTGAAGAAATGGTCTAATGCCATTCTCACCGCTAGCACGTCAGTTGCGATGCCACTACAAATAGCCTCGTCTAACTTATCTACCAGCTCCCCCTCCTTTCTATTTTTCTCTAACGCTAGTTCTTTGCTGAACTCTATCGAAGTTACTCTAATCTCTCTTTTGAGAGCCCCCCACCATCTGTTGTTGATGATCCCCCCCTGTCAACTTTTGCTTAACTAACTTATTGACTCGGTCCCTGTAAGCCTTACGTGCCGGAAATGACATGTTCAGCTTCCAGTAACCCGGTCCTAACCTACGCGTTTTATTTAGGTCGACCGTACAGATCACAAATTTGTGATCTGAATAGGCGACCGTTTTAAAAAGTGGACAGCCCACACTATTTCTATCTATTTTCCTAATGAAGATTCTGTCTATATACGATCTAGATGACCCCATTCGGTTGGTCCATGTCCATACTGGCACATTGGGGAAATCTAGTCGATACCTGTCAGACAGTTGGAACTGGCTGAGTAGGTGCTTGAGGCTTTTGCACCCCCCGCTCCTATCGGCTACTCCCACACAATCCCAGCGTGCGTCTAAGATGCCATTCCAGTCCCCCGCTAACAGTAAAGGGCGAGACGTACCCAGAAAGGTCTCCAGGCGCCTAAAGAAGTCAGGTCGTCTGGCCCCTGTAGGGGCGTAGGCGGCCAGAGGTCTAAAGGCACCACCTTCGCTACTGCTCACATCCAAGACCACCAACTTACCGTCCGGGTCCCGGAAGATCGACCTTACCTCGAGATCCAGTCCTTTCCTAAACAGCACTGCCACCCCACCCCCCATTCCCGGCCTGCTAACAGATGCGAAGATCTGATAGTCGTCGAAAATGGGGGCTAGTGCACGCGTGTCGGAAATTCTGGTCTCGCTTACGGCAATCACATCCATTTCCAGCGACCGGAGGTCGTTGAGCAGGCGACCCTGCTTCCAGGGTGACCCCAGGCCGCGAACATTTAAACTTCCTACTCTTAATATGGCCATATTGGTAAGCTAAGAGAGAGAGAGGGAAGGTTTACTTACCTCCCGGGTCTTGTGAAGGTCGGGTGGTTCGACCTCCATGGTTGGTGGGGTTTCTTTTGGGAACCCCTTTAAAAGTCTTGATGTGGGTTTCACATTCGGGTTTCCCACGTCTTGAGGAAAGCTCTCTCGAATTTCTTTGAAAGAATTGAGTGACATTCGGACCAGAAGCAAATCTTCTGGCACACAAAATGTGCTCATTTCAAAAATCTCCCCCTCTGTTTGAATGTCCTCGCTTCGCGCTAAGAGGGCCATCAGTTTATGGTTGGCCCTTCTGACAAGCACGAAGTTTTTAACATTTTGTTGGTGTGGTTTTATTTGTTTTCGTTTTGGTGAAGGTGGTGGCGATGGTTTTGGTGGTGTTGTTTCGGGTATGTCTATGTTTGTTGTAGGTGTGGTGTCTGCAATTTCAGGTATTTGTGTGTTTATTTGTACTTGTGTTTGTTTAGGTTGTTTGCGTTTCGGGGATTGTGGAGGTGGTGTCGATGTTGCTGATGGTGCTGATGTTATTGGGGAAGTGTCTGCGTTAGTGGTGTCTGTATTTTTTGTTGTGTGTGTTTTTGTGTTTTGTAGGGGCTTTTTTTTGTGTGAGTTTTCTCTGTTTTTTTGCACTTTTGGGTTTTCCTTCATCTTCGCTGCTGGAAGACAAAGGGTCTGTGTCTGTGAGTGTCTCTGTGTCTGTGTGTGCGTTTATTTTTTTTTTTGTCTATGTATATAGTTGGGGGGGGGGGGGTAGGGGGAGTGGGAGAGCTTTCCTCGTTTTCTCCTTGGATTGGTTTTGGTGTTGGTGGTGATCCGGCTGCTTTTGATGTTGGTGTCCGTGTTTTTGTTGATGTTGTTTTTGGTGGTGGTGGTGGTGCAGCTTTCCGTGCTGACACTGGCGTTGGCAATATATATATATATATATATATGTATAGAAGTGGTTACACAACAGTTAGTTCACCATACCGAGAACAATTGTTTCACCTTCGCGGATCTTCAGCTCGGGATGTGTATGGTTATAAGAACAGGAAGGACAACCGTGCGAACGCGCATGCGCAGAAACACGGTTACTTCACACAGGCAATACTAGACTGCGTGCGGGAGATGTAAGGGAGATAACTGCGAAAGTCCGGAAAGTTTTTAGGTTGAAAATAAAATAAAAAAATTAAAAATAAAATTACAAAGAATCAGTCCGGAGCCTTGTAGTTATGCAATAGATGTTTGGTGACGTGTGAACAACGTGTGAAAAATTCACTTCTCGTGTTTAGGCAATCACTATCGCGTAATCTCTTTAGAATAGTTATTCGTTCGTCAATACATAAGCCACACGTCGGATTTCCCCTTGCGTATGGCTTGGACTTAGTGATGGCTTTCCATTGAATGAAGTAGCCTATACTTGAGTCCTTGAGGGATCATACGTGACTCGCGAGTTTCGTGGATGAACGTCTGTCCAGGTAGCTGAAGGTAGACTGGTGGTTCAGGAAACGGTCCTTGAATCGCCCCCCCCCCCCCCCTGCCATGCCCACATAGGATTTGACCTCCTGTGGTTCGTTTGGTCGGTTGGAGGTGACCACAGCTTCATAGATTACAGCGTTGCATTGCTGTTGAAGGGGGCAAGCTTCAGGCTTACGGCAAGAGTACCCTGGTGGGGTGTTGCTCCTAGGGCTGCTGGTGATGTGGGCCTTCATGTTCTTAGCGCAGGAGTATCCTAGTTTAACTTTGTGTCGGTTAAAGATGGAGCGGTATTTATGACCTATGGGAAAGTGTCTATCTAAGAGGGCTAGAAATGTTTTTCCTACATTGGTTTTAACGTTGAGTGAGAAGGGAGGAGAGAACCAGATAGTTTGTCTATTGATGCGCTTACTTTTCTTAATGGTGTTGTTGCTAGTGGGCGAGTAGGTGATAGGTTGTGAGAAGCCGCTGTTAGCCAACGCCGTGTTATAGTAGGGTGCCGCCCTGTCAAAGATAGCCTTATTAGAGGAGAGGTTTGAGATTCTAGTACTGATATTCTTAACGAAGTTTCTAAAAACAGTGGGAGGGTGGCATGAGTCCTTGTGAATGTAATTAAGTTTCTCGTTTAGCTTATGGAAGGGTCTGTGGGTGTGTGTGCGAAGGTCTAAATTAATGTCTAAGAAATCTACGCTAGAGAGGTTGGTGGCTACTGTTATCGTAAGGCCTAACTCATTGAAGGTAGAGGTCGAGGTCGTGACCACTTTTATGGCTCGATAAAGTCAGTCCATCGTCACGGTATATTCCCGTGTGGAAGTCCGGGAATCTAACACGTAATATGTCTAAGATAAAAAGGCCAACCAAGTCGCATACGTCAGCACTGTCAAACGATCCCACGGAGACGTCGAACAGGTCTGAAGATGTAGACTTCTTTGCCCAGGCTACTCCGACGTTGAAAAGGGGGGTTTTCCGGCAGTGAGCGATTATTTCCCTGTCTAAACCATCGACGGTGTTATAAGTGGTAGCGAAGTCCAACGCTTTGTTTAACAGGGTCTCTGAGATCGACGGGTAATAATCGACAATGTCAAACTGTGTGAACTTCGCATCTATTGCATAACTACAAGGCTCCGGACTGATTCTTTGTAATTTTATTTTTTATATTTTTATTTTATTTGCAACCTAAAAACTTTCCGGACTTTCGCAGTTATCTCCCTTACACCTCCCGCACGCAGTCTAGTATTGCCTGTATGAAGTGGCCGAGTTTCTGCGCATGCGCGTTCGTACGGTTGTCCTTCCTGTTCCTATAACCATACACATCCCGAGCTGAAGATCCGCGAAGGTGAAACAATTGTTCTCGGTATGGTGAACTAACTGTTGTGTAACCACTTCTACCAAACTCGTGCTCTACCACTACGGATATTACCTTCCAGTGTTCCACCACTATATATATATATATATATATATATATATATATATATATGTGTGTGTGTGTGTGTGTGTGTGTGTGTGTGTGTGTGTGTGTGTGTGTGTGTAAAAGGTAAACAGAAATAACAACACAATCGGTACAGTATATGGTTGGGATATATTAGGTTAACGCTTGATATAGCAGGAAGAGGGTTTTAACGATTCGGACGCTAGTCCTTCATCAGAAGAAAGAATGAGAAATAAGATAGATAGAGGGGACGGGCGGGTTTGAATTGGAAAAATGTTTTTAGATAAAAATAACAGGTCCCTTCGTGTTGACATCTCTTGCAAAACTGTTGGTGCTGGCGTTTTTTGTATGATTTATTCTTTTAGAAAAGCGGATGATTTTGTAAAAAAAGCTATAATTGTGCACGTGCGTAAGCATGTGTGTGTGTGTGTGTGTGTGTGTGTGTGTGTGTGTGTGTGTGTGTGTGTGTGTGTGTGTGTGTGTAATAGAAAAAACGAGGTGGTTTCGTTTACATATGAAAAATACTTATTTCGTATCGACCTGTTACGCGCGTTTCGCAGAGGATTGGCTCAAGATGACACATAGGAATTATTGACCCGACTCCAGTATCAATCTGCCCCTCAGACTGGTGATGCGATATATGTATATATATATATACGTATATGAAAAGAGTCAGGACCCCGACGGCTGAGCTCCGGCCTTTTCGACAGCTAGATGCGAACTACTTTATATATATATATATATATATATATATATATATATATATATATATATATATATAGTAATAATAATAAAATTGAAGACTAAAATCCAAAGAGGGCTCGATAAGGAAAATATATATCAAATATATAAGAACCGTAGAGCAAATATTTATTAAAATAACAGATTAAAGTTTAAGCAAAGAATCGCTGCTTTCACCCTTAACGGGATCTTCTGAAACCCCGTTTCAGAAGATCCCGTTAAGGGTGAAAGCAGCGATTCTTTGCTTAAACTTTAATCTGTTATTTTAATAATTAATATATATATATATATATATATATATATATATATATATATATATATATATGTGCATGTGTGTGTGTGTGTGTGTGTGTAAATATGTATATGTATGTATGTTATCACAATACCTTCCTAGGAGATGGAAACTCTGAATAAAAAGCATGCGACTTCGAAATCATCCGATGATGTTCACCAGTTTTTCCTTTTCGGGCAGTGTTTTCGATGCTCAGAATGGGATTGGTCGAGTGCAAGGCCTTTCCCCACTTAAAAAAGCCTTCAAAACACAGGCATTGCTTGTTCAGGATATGTTACAGGTTTGTGTGGCTGGCCGTAGCCTAAAAGTGCACCAAACTCTATTATCTGACAAGTGATTTACTCTTAATAGAGTTTGCATCCATCATGTATGTATGTATGTATGTATGTATGTATGTATGTTCTTCTGGTTTTATAATTTCACAATTTTTTTCCCAATAAGGAGAGAGTCGGTTTCTAACATAGACACAAGACTCTCTTATTGGAATTTACACAACATCAACTAGGGAGATTATGTATGCATGTGTAGATATGGATGTTATTGTATGTGTGGATGTGTATGTTTTAATTGTATGTGTGCATGTGTATATGCTTTGCATCTGTACATGTGTATATGCAGTTATTAGATGCACAATCTTTGGAATGTTTTACAAATTTTTACTGTTCCATTAATGGATTGTACTTGTAATTCCTAACTAGTTGTGTTCTTTCTGTTCCTGTGAAGCCTAGCTTCTCAAGATTTGTATTGAGGCAGTTACTAACATACCCCAGTGCCCCAATAATCACAGGCATAAATCTGAAGGTGTAATCAGGGTGGAGTATCTGCAGATTTCTCATCAGTTCTGCATAAATATTCTCCTTTTCGCTAATCTTTGATTATGTATGTATGTATGTATGTATGTATGTATGTATGTATGTATGTATGTATGTATGTATGTATGTATGTCAGGTCACCAGTTGGTGCTACTGGTAACATGTATCCCAGTACAACCTGTCTCATGGTCGGGTCGTTGGCGACTAAACTGGCAACCCCACCAAGGTTTCTTGGTGAGGAGGGTGACTTTGGACATCCTGCAGGACGAAAAACAAAACCTGTCAAAGAGCAAAGGAGCTCTTAAGAGTCAATGGCCATCCAAAATCACCGGGAGAGATGACCCCTTAGCCTTTGTCAAGGAAGAATTCTAGGAGAAGGAAAACTCTTATATAACACCTGCAACTCTGATGGTATCCACTGATGTTGACTTGTTCTTCTTTTTGGTAAATATCATCTTGGTTAAGAGAGTGGGACTGGCTTTGTGCAGTGCCTTTGCTCACTATAAAAGCTTCACGGAACAGGCATTGCTTTATATCTGGAGATCTCTCTGCACTTGTCGTCACATGGTACCATGGGCCCAGCACTATGTGTCAATAATTGTCACAAGTGTAGTGTTTGTACCAGAGTTTTCAAGTCGCTGGCCGAACTAAAAAGTCACACTCGTTCAACGCATCGGTAGGGGTTCTCCTACATGGATATAAAGTAGTGGCCGTACTCGAAAACGAGTTGGCAGCCACTATGTATGTATGTATGTATGTATGTATGTATGTATGTATGTATGTATGTATGTATGTATGTATGTTTCTCTTTCTCTTAATTTCGAGTATATTTTTTTGACCGGCCACCTTCCTGGTGGCAAGGTTGTAAAAGAAAAGAAATTGTCATCCCTTGAATCGCAAGAATGTTTTGCAAATTTTGAAGGTGCCAGCTATCGCAGCCATTTGTAAACTATGAATTAGGGAGCTGCGCTTTTTGTCCGCAAATCCAAGTTCAGTCATACTTTGGTCCAAGCGGGTTGGTATATAACCCGTAGCTCCAATAATGATGGGTATGAAGCTAAAGGTGTATCTTGGATACTGGATTTGTAAACTCCTCATCAATGGTCCGTAGATGTCCTCCTTCTCCTGTATTTTTCTGACAACGTTTACACAAGTGGGCAGCTGATCTCCACAACAGAACACGTTTTCAATGTGTGGTCCCAAACAACAATATCAGGCCGGTTGTGCTTTAATTTGATGGCAGTTTTTATTTTCAGGTTCCACCAGTATTCCTTAGTGCCATCTGTCTCAATATATTCTTCCTCGTTTGTTGTTAATTTTGTTTTCCGAAGTGCGTTCTAGATGGTTCTAGCTATCCCATCGTGTCTCATGGGGAGGTAGTAGCGAGACGACATTCTTTCGCAGCTGGCAACAATGTGGCTTACATCCTCGATCTTTGTTTTACATAGCCTACATTTATTGTCAGCTGCTGGCCCTCCTCTTTTGTGCAGCAGATATTTGGTAGGGTGTTCTTGTTCCTGTATTGCATAGAGATATCCCTCAAGGTGTGATGTCATAAACTTGTCGGAACTCCATGCCAGGCTTTTTGAGTGGTTTATCCCCTCTATGGTCTGTGTTTTACGCCTCAAGTATCCATGCACAACTTTTTCTGTAAATTGGTCAATTTTTTTATCTTGTTTGAATATTGAATAGGATCTTCCGATTTCTCTGGGTGAGAGATTTATATCAGGCTTTATTCCATATCTCTCCTCCAGATCAGTCGCTATTCTAATGATATTTTTTTTTCATGCTCATAAACCTGGGCAAGATGGTTGCCAACCTTTTCCCTCTGTTGAAGGTGTTGCTTCAGTGTTACTATCCGGGTCTCATATGTTGTTAATATTGATTTTCGACCCCGGCCACCTTCCTTGCGTGAGAAGTATAGCCTATCCACATCACCATTGATGTTAAAGTTCCCAGTAACACTGAGAAGTTTTCGAGTTCTAACATCCATCTCACTTAGTTCTTGCAATGACCAGTTCAGCAGGCCAAATGTTGGCGTTAGAATTGGCACAGCATAAATATTGTGGGCAATGTATTTGTTGCATGCTGACAGTTCTGATGACCATATTTTCTTCACTCTTCTGAGGTATTCAGTTCTGGTTCTCTCCTTATTTATGGGTCCATCATATCTGACATTCTCATCCTGTCCAAGATATCTGTAGTTGTCACCTGACTGCAGAGGTTGTATTGTCAGGCCGTTCATCTCTAGATTTCTAGAGGAGGGCACAGCTCTTCCACGTTTTACTGCCAAATATGCACACTTGGACTCACCAAATTTCATTTTGATGTCGGTTGAAAATTGTGTAATGAGGTCCAATTGTTTCTTGATGACATTGATATTTGGCCCATACAACTTCAGGTCATCAACAAAGAAAAGATGGGAGATACTTCTGGGCCCACTTCTTTGTCCACCTTGTTTCCTGAGTAGGTAAGATAGTGGATTCAGTGAGAGAACGAAGTGTAGCACTGACAAGCTATCACCCTGAAAGATGCCCTTCTGGTAATGTATCTTATCAGTCTTAACTTGCTCCTTCTCACTTCTAAGGATCAAATTGGTGTACCAGTTCTTGGTCAGGCGTTCAACAGCAGCTACCAATGGTTGTGGGACTTTAGCTAACTGTAAAGCCTTAATAATCCACCCATGAGGTACACTAGCAAATGCTTTTTGATAGTCCAGCCACACCACAGTCATGTTTCTGCGATTCTTTGTTGTTTTTTCCTGAATCATTTTGTTAGTTAGTAGGTGATCTATGCAACCTCACACCTCCCTATTTCCACCAGCTTGCTCAGGTGTTATGATGTTGTTGGTAGCACAGTGATCCTGTAAGAACAGGTTAAGGCACCCAGTATATAATTTATACATGATGTTTTGGCAGGCTATTGGGCGGTAATTTTTAGCAAGGGTGGTTTGGCTATTTGGGGAATGAGGAGAGTAGTGGCAGTTGATAACCATCTGGGCAGTTCTTGTGTGCCCTTAATGGTTTCTGTAAACAGCCGTATGAGATCTTGCCGATAGAAAGTGAAATTCTTCAACCAGTATCCTGTAATGAGGTCTGGGCCTGGCGATTTCCTATTCGACATTTTCTGTAGAGCTGTTTCCAGTATTGACCCATTTATGTCGTATTGTTTTATCTGGACATGTTGGCAGTAGTCCTGTTCCAGTTCTTTTAGGCAATTAGCTTGTCTGTTGAATCCGTCATCCATTTCCCATACAGATCTCAACCTGTTCTTTTGAAGGGTGTCGTTTACAGGGATTGAGCTTTTGCCACCGAAGCTGCGATAAACTGATTTAGGATCTCTGGCAAACAATCTATTTAGCACTTGTCGTTTATGTGCTGTTGACTTATATTTTAGTCTTTCTGTTGTAGCTGTGAGTTGTTGTTTATACTGGTGTAATTTGGAGTTCAAAGTTTTAAATTTGTATCTCCAAATCGTCTCTGTATGTATGTATGTATGTATGTATGTATGTATGTATGTATGTATGTATGTATGTAAGTTCTTCTGGTTTTATAATTTCACAATTTTTTACCAATAGAGAAAGAGTCGGTTTCTAACATAGACACAAGACTCTCTCATTGGAATTTACACAACATCAACTAGGGAGATTATGTCTGCATGTCTGCATGTGTATATATGGATGTTATTGTATGTGTGGATGTGGATGTTTTGAGTTGTATGTGTGCATGTGTATATGCCTTGTATCTGTACATGTGTATATGCAGTTATTAGATGTAACATTTTTGGAATATTTTACATATTTTTACTGTTCCATTAATGGATTGTACTTGTAATTTCCTAACTAGTTGTGTTCTTTCTGTTCCTGTGAAGCCTAGCTTCTCAAGATTTGTATTGATTCAGTTACTAACATATCCCAGTGCCCGAATAATCACAGGCTTAAATCTGAAGGTGTAATCAGGGTGGAGTATCTGCAGATCTCTCATCAGTTCTGCATGAATATTCTACTTTTCGCTAATATTTGATATTATATTGCCATCTGCTGGGAAGCTAATTTCCACTACTGTGCATGTTTTCTTCTCCCTGCCCCATATCATAATATATGGTCTGTTATTCCTGCATTTTATTGGAGTTTTTACTGGAACATTCCACCAGTACTCTTTCATATTATGTACATGGATGTCTTCCACATTACTGTAGCTTTTAATGTGTTTATTATCGGGCTATTTTTTTACGAACTGCATTGTACAGTGTTTTGGCCTCTACAACATGCCTAATGGTAGATAGTACCGCGATGACATCTTTGGACAGCTGCTGATGACATGGGTGATATCCTCGATGTTAGTTCTGCAGAGTCTGCTCTTGTTATTGCATCTAGGTGTTTTGCCTGCATCCCTATCTCTTTTGTGAATCAGGTATTTCGTGTTAATCTCCTGTTCTTGGATTGCAAAAGCGTATCCTTCAAAGTAGGAGCCAATATAGCGGTTGTTGGTCCAAGATAGACTACTTTCCTTATCTATATTACTCTCACTCTGGAGCTCCCTGGCAACATATCCATTCCATGCATGATTTTTTGCTGACAAGCATGCAGCTTTTTATCCATGGATTCACTGCGATACTGCTGTGCGACTTCCCTGCGTATGAGTTTTTGATTATCACACAGGGAATATCTCTCGAGGAGTTCCTTCCCAACTCTCATGATCTTATCTGTTTCATGCAGATAGACTTGCTCGAGAAACGGGCTCCTACGCTTCGAGGTTCGTCGATGTTGTCGGAGAGATATGATGCGACATTCAAATGTGTCTGGACTGATGTTAGGCTTCTGCCTCCCTGCTTACGTTTCAAGTAAAGGCGGTCTATGTCACTGCTGATGGGGAAGTTTCCGGTGTTGTTTAGTATTTTAGTTCCAACATCAACTGCTCGGATTTCGTCTATCGTCCAATTGAGTATTCCAAACGTTGGTGTTAGGACAGGTACAGCAAACACATTGTGAGACACTGTTTTGCACGGAGAGTTCCGATGATCAGATCTTTCTTAATCGGGTGTAGTATTCCCTGGTTACGCGTTCTTTATTACAGATACCATTATAGGATATGTTCTCATCTATCCCCAGGTATCTGTAGCAGTCCTCATCAGATATCGGTGAAACAGTTAGGTCATTGATGACAATGTTGCTAGATTGAGTTGTTGTTTTACCCCGCTTTACAGTCACGTATGCACATTTATCTTGGCCAAACTCCATTCCTATATCCTTTGAGAATGTTGTAACCAGGTCAAAATTTTTCTTCACTCCATCCATGTTCTTGGCATAGAGTTTCAGATCGTCCACAAAGAAATTATGGGGTAGGTTCGTATTTCTGTCCTCCTGTGAGCCAATTATGTATCCCTCACATTTCTTGAGCAGAAAGGACAAGGGGTTTAATGACAAGATGAATAATATCACAGAGAGACTTTCCCCCTGAAATATACCTCTACAATATTTTATTTTATCAGTGAAAATAGAGTCCTCCCTCTCTGTCTTTAACCTTAGGATAGTATCCCAAGAAGAAGACAGCCTCTCTATGGCTCTGACAATAATGTCTGGGACTTTAGCAAGTTGGAGGGCCTCTATCATCGAAGAGTGGGGAACAGAATCGAAAGCTTTCCTGTAGTCCAGCCAGACTGTAGTCATATTCCTCCTAAGTTGTCGCACCTCCGACATCGCAGTTTTGTTGATTAGGAGTTGTTCAGCACATCCCCAAACCCCTTTCTTTCCAGCTGCTTGTTCATCTGTGATGATGTTATTATTTTCACAGTGATGTTGGAGGAATAGGTTCAGGCAGGCTGTATACATCTTATACATCAGGTCCTGGCATGCAATGGGTCGGTAGTTTTTTGTCAAGTGGGTGTATTTGTTCTTGGGGACCAGTAATGTTTGTGCTAATGTCAACCATTCTGGTATAAGTGTATCTCCATTAAGAACTTGTTGGTAGAGGTCAGTAAGATACCTCCGATAGAATATCAATTTTTTGTACCAGTAGCCGACAATCATGTCTCTTCCTGGTATTTTTTTATCTTGGAGTTTTTCTATCACAGTCTCAAGGGTACCCTCACTTATTTCGTATGTTTTTGTTGTAGTGTAGGAGTAATAATTCTTTCGGATTTCTCTTAGCCACACTGCATCTTGGTTGAAATTCTTTTTTTTTACCCCATATTTTTCTCCAAAAGGAATCTATGTCTTTCTGGGATGGGGCCTCAGTGACACTTATTATTTTGTCCTTTATATCTCTATAGACTGATGTTTGGTTTCGTCTGAATCTTTTATTAAGCACTTTTCTCTCATCTACCTTCTTCAGGTATCGACGTTTTTCGCTAACAGCTCTCAATTATTGTTTGAGGGTGATCAGCTTATATTGAAGACTTCTGGTTCTACTGTTACCAAACATCGTCTCTATTTTATTTTTAACTCTTTGTTGGTGAGGACTGAGGTTTGTTTGTGTTTGTTTGCATGTAAGGAGCATTGTCACATATCCTATGGTTTTTCGTAGGTCAGCAATCTTTTTTTCTATTTTAGTTATATATGATGGTATTTTTGGTGGTGTTCTGTTCTTGTTAATATCTCTGCTATTACCAAGATAATGCTTCATTGTCGTTGCTAGGGCATATAAATAGGCGTTGATTTGCCAAAATGTTGGGGTTTTTATCCGTCGTAAATATTCATCACCTATTTCGTCAATAACACGTAATATTTCATTATTTGGTTTTTATTAAACATTGTCGTTTTAATACGTTCAGCAAGAGAGATATTTATACATGAATTAATTTCTCTCTGGAAGATTTCGTTGAGGGAAATTTTCAATTGTTTATACTTTCGATTATCATCATTATCGATAGTATTTCCCACAACAGTCGAGGTAGACTCGGATGGTACACGTGGTGTCAAATTTCTTCGATTATTATCGATAGTGTTTTCCCCAGCATTCGAGGTAGACTTAGATGGTACAGGTGGTGTCAAGTTTCTTACAGACATAGTTATTTCAAGGCGCTGTTCGACCTGGCTGCTAGGAAGTCTAGTAGCATGGCGACTTGTAGCACGTTTTGTTGATAACATGTTTGTTGTGGGGAACTTACAATTAATAATATTTATCTTATTTTTACGTTCAACAAACGTCGCTTGTTCGCGTAATCGTTTCGCTGTGAAATAATTTAGCTCTGGGTGCATTTCGTCCCAGTGTAGCTTCATTCTATTCATATAGCCAATGGAGGGAATGTTTTTTGCCATTTTATAACAATTAAATAAATCATTATTAAGTTCGCAACTCCAAGAGAAATGCGATTTATAATTTCGGTTTCTTCTGTAGCTACAACTGAATAAAGTTTATTTACCTTTCTTTTTGGTTGTCTTCGGTACTTCCTTAATTTTGTTGTTGATGTTGTGTCCAGCCATGCTGTTTGTAGCAAATCCTTGTAAAATGAATTATGTAATTAGTCGGATATCTCTACGAATTCGAATATACTTCAGAAGATATAGTTAGAAGAATAACCAGTTATTCAACATGACTGTAGTTGTGGCATTACTGTCGGAGATAGTATTCATCTTAAATTTAATAAATAGTCTCCCACGCCAAAATATGCGACTGATCGCGTTGACTGTATGTATGTATGTATGTATGTATGTATGTATGTATGTATGTATGTATGTATGTATGTATGTATGTATGTCAGGTTACCAGTTGGTGCTACTGGTAACATGTATCCCAGTACAACCTGACTCATTGTCGGGTCGTTGGCGACTAAACTGGCAACCCCACCAAGGTTTCTTGGTGAGGAGGGTGACTTTGGACATCCTGCAGGACTAAAAACAAAACCTGTCAAAGGAGCTCTTAAGAGTCAATGGCTATCCAAAATAACCGGGAGAGATGACCCCTTAGCCTTTGTCAAGGCAGAATTCTAGGAGAAGGAACACTCTGATATAACACCTGCAACTCTGATGGTATCCAATGATGTTGACTTGTTCTTCTTTTTGGTAAATATCATCTTGGTTAAGAGAGTGGGACTGGCTTTGTGCAGTGCCTTTGCTCACTATAAAAGCTTCACGGCACTCGAAAACGAGTTGGCAGCCACCACCATGTATGTATGTATGTATGTATGTATGTATGTATGTATGTATGTATGTATGTATGTATGTATGTATGTATGTATGTATGTATGTATGTATGTGGGTAGTAAGAATCGACCTTTTACTACCGTTATGAAAGTTCATTCACTTACTTTCAGATCTTCTTATATCATTGCACCAATATAAGTGTACATACACGCATGGTATTTGGATACATTCCGTCTTGATAATTTCTTACTCTTGAATTATTGTATTGAGTCTCCTAATAAAAATACTTCAATTTTAAGTTAGTAGAGCTGACTTTAGCTTATAACAGTGACTATTTTTAGCACTCTGGTTGACCTGTGCATTTGTCAGACAATATGATTAATAATTTTACATATTAATCTACATGTTAATATACGTGCTTCTTCTCCTAAATGTTATTAGAATTTCTTCATGTTAGACCAAAGGCGCTGATAGTTCTAGCAATCCCGTTGGCCTGCCTGTATCCTTATATTATAACGTATTCACCATATCCGTTCATATTCTAGCGCTCTGGTTGACCTATACATTTGTCAGACAATATGATTAATAATTTTACGTAGTAATCAAAATTTTAATATATATATTTATATATCTATATAATTCAAACTTTAACAAAACGAAGGATAGTGTTATTATCATTTATTTATACATTGCTGCGGATGTTTCAATGCGGCTAGAATATTACGTCCATTTGTGGAGAGAACTGGATACTACCAGTTAATTATTTACTCCATTATAGGTGCTTTATTCAAACTGTATCTCTTCAGGAAATATATATAATAAAAAATAACAATAAACTAATTACAATCATAAGACAAATTTTTAAGAATATTAGAGGATTCAAAGCAAGGTGCATTCAAGCATGGAATATAAAATTTCAAGTGTAAAGCAAAAGTTTGCGTACGTTTTCTGACGCAAAATTATAAATTTATCAGTGTTTTTTTTTTCAGAAGCATGTTAAAATATGTGAAAGCTTTGAATTTGTTACAGCAGGGGTTGTTAAACAAATAGGGAAATAAATAATTTTCTATATAGATAATAAACATAATCACAAGGAACCTTCTGTGGGGTAATTAAAACAAAATATATACAATATACAAGTGGTACGCGATGGGGCCCACCCACAGCCCCGGCGGACAGGATGGAGAAGGCGTTTCCCCGGAGGACGGCGAGGGAGACGCGCTGGAAGAGCCACTCTAACTCGCGGGGCTCACACCTGCGGCTGGCCGGCTCAGTGCCTATGGTGGTGAGTAAGGAGGTAGCCCTGGGGCCGAGGACACCAGAAGTCTCCACTGCCAGGGGTACGATCGCAAACCTGTCGGAGAGCGACCGGTAATTGAGGAGTTTGGCCCCCTCAGCCCGACGTGCAGCAGAATCTGGGTCGGTCGCAGACTGCACCAGGTTGCGGCTGCAGAAAGTGTCGGTACAAGTGGCATCCCAGACGAGGGGTTTGCCACCGCGGAACGGGAAGATGGTCATGTCATCTGGCCTTTTGCCATCTCCTCGATCCAGTCCCACTGGCTCGAGCTGGGAAGGGAAGCCTGCAGAGTCCAAGCCCCGTTGAGGGCAGTATGGCGTGGAATGCGGCCGGCACTGTGGAGACAGGAAAGCGGGTGGAGGCCGAAAGAGTCCACGGTGGAACCGCAGCGACATTGGTGTGGCTGGCAGATCCGGAGGCCGAGCCTCAGGGAAACCCTGATGCGCAGGCTATGGTTGTCTAGTTGCGTGCCAGTGGAGAAGGAGGGCAGGGCATGGAGCCAGGCACCACTGTGGGGTTTGGAGGCCGTACGAAAACAAGCAAGGTGGTAGGACAGTACGTTCAGTTGTTTATCATAGAATGATTTTAAAATATTTAGATTTTGGTTAGTCCAATATCTCATGTAAGTACAAATGATTATATATATATGCAGTTAAAAATGTTTTCCCATATATTTTTCAAAGCATATATATGGAGTTACCTATTATTTTTCTAATCGATTCTAGAATAAAAATAATTTTATACGCCTAACACGCTCATACACATACGCGCGCGCACGCACGCGCACACACACACACACACACACACACACACACACACACACACGCACGCACGCACGCACGCACGCACGCACGCACGCACGCACGCACGCACACGTGTTGTTTAGTATAAATTACTGGTTTTAGTTTTGCTTTAATATTTATTATTTCGTGTTGTTTAGTTTTACTTTAATCTTGTGTTATCTGTTTTAAACTCTGTCTCACCGAGATGTTACATATACTGCAATACATTTTGATATCCATCAACATGAAAACTGACTTAACGTTTTGCTGCCATTGGAGAAGCGTCCTGTTAGCCGACTCCAAACCATTGGTTCCTGACATCCCACAAAAACCACTTTAATTCCACCCGGCTCAAGTGTGTGCGTGCGTTAAGCACATCGAAACTTCACGTCAACCATTGAAATACCTACATCAGACACGCAACATATATCAAATGTCACTAAATACACCAATTGAGCATTTAATTGACCAGCAACATCAGATACAGAAAAGAAGAGCTGCTAGATTAATAGTGTCACATACTTGGATGCAAACTACCTCTGTCGTTAACTTATTGAACCATTTCATGACCTCAACTAACTGATGGTGTCTTCTCTATTATTTGTACTAAATAGCTAACTGGACACAGATAAACAATGTTTTCCGGTTGATATAGCATCCTGTTTATATTCTCTCACCAACTCAAAATGTATTTCCCTTTTCCTTATTTCTCCAAACATACCAAACCACGTTTAATTATTTAATTATATTACTTTTTACATTCAGAGAATTAAATACATCCTTTCCTGGCAACATGTTTTCCGTCTGCAAACCTACAGTAAAGTAAATGGTCCATTGTTTCAAGCCCCATGTTATCTCTACACTATATATAATATACCCCCATGACAGCTTTTACATGTCAATTTCATACATCTGCTTCGCATCGGTTCGTTTTACATGCTAAAGTCATCAGTATACTCTATGTCTTACTTAGATTGATGTTGTGATTATTTTAACTATTTACGGTCTAGCTAATTTATTTGAGTATTGTTATTATTGTTCTGATTTAATGCCACTACTATATATAGAAGCCATGCCTGTGTATTTCCTTCATTCTCGCATGCTCTGATGAATTGATTGGTTATAACAAAGTATTGGTGATCGATTGACGCAAAAACAGGCGGGTAGCGATCTCTAGACCTACCAGTTCAGAGAAACAATTGTCAGCAATGTGAATAAAGCCCTTATTGTATAGCAAACCATGTCACTCTTCTTTCTTGATTTATTATTACTCCAAGTGTAAACTACATAGAAATCACCGCGTACTAGCATCACTATGGAAACGTCTTGTTGAGTTAAACTTAGCGAAGCGTTAATACTATCCAATACTCGGACTACCCTAACTGGACTACCTATAACAATAATTTTTTATCCCGTATATATATATATATATCTGACGAGGGACTAATTTTATCATATGTAACCCATGTGCAACCACGCAGTATTCTTCTTTCTTCTCATGTTTTTTATACATATTTACCTCGGCTGCGTTTGTCTGTTTCTCTCTTACTGCTTCCCCATTCTCTCTGTTTCTCTCACCTTCTTTCGCCCCCTCTGTCAGTTACACTTTCTCTCGACTGACCTCTTCCTCGCACTTCCACTCACTCACTCTCTGTTTCTCCCCTTCTCACTTCCTCCCGTTTGGCTAGTAGTGGGGTCTTTTCTTGCTCACATCTCACTCACGTCGGACGGTCTGTATCTTGATCGCTCATGAAATCCACCTAGCTTTTGCTGACCGGATAACCATGTTGCTTGTTTATTTTCCTATCTTCGGTTTGCTTTTATCCTTCTATGTTGTTTACTTGTCTCACTCGCTTTACGCGACTCACTTGTCCCAATAGCTTTTTTTAGTTATTGCTCGCACCAACCTGAGGTATATGATTTTTAATGCGATGAAATATCAATGATGGTTGGCAAATCACTGACGAGGGACTAATTTTATCATATGTAACCCATGTGCAACCACGCAGTATTCTTCTTTCTTCTCATGTTTTATATATATATATATATATATATATATATATATATATATATATATATATATATATATATATATATATATATATATACACATATATATATAAAAAATGAACTTCTCTAGCAGATATTTTATACACAGAATGTATAAGAGCTGCAGTACCTTGCCAGTAAACATCACTGACGATGGATAAAAAAAATCCTAACAGACTCATATCTGTCCTTCACACACAGCTACTCAGGCACCTACGGCCATAGTATAGCAAGCCATGTCACTCTTCTTTCTTGATTTATATATATATATATAATATATATATATATATATATATATATATATATATATATATATATATATATATATATATATATATATACGGAGAATAGAAATGGCTGTGTATTTGGTATTTAAGGTTGGGAATACGTAGAAAGCAAAAACAGGGTGGGTGGGGTGGGATGGGGGGTGGGGTTCCTCATCAGTTGTCTACTGGGGGTCTAGGATATTTCTACGCTTTAAAGAGAAGATACCACTTCACGCCAGGGCGTCAATAACTGGATAAGTTATTGGGAAAACGAAGGAAGGAGGGAAGAAAAGCAAAGGGGAAGAAAAGAAAAACAGTAACAAAACAGCGAAAAACCCCCACAAACCCAGTAATGTGCGACAACTATAGGTAGGTAATCCAAGACCACTTGATAATAGAACTTAAGTTCGAGACCGAGTAATCGAGAGAAACAAGACACACGCCCGATCGCCGCAATATATAAATATATATATGTATATATATATATATATAAACATATATATTGGTAAACGGAAAAGAAAATGCTGACAAATTGTTCCCAAGTATTCCAATACGGCAAGGCCTAATGGATTCCCCTTGCAGTACGTACAATCTGGACACTCACACACACCTTGGTGTTATGACAATACTATATATCATTTTACACCTTTTATTATTAAGGTTTTTGATGTTCTATTGAGAGAATCGTTTTTACTGAAAATATCGAATAATGTACACCATTTTTACCAGTATCACAAAAATACTGGTTCACCCACACACACACACACACACACACACACACACACACACACACACACACACACACACACACACACACACACACACACACACACACACACACACACACACACATATACACACACACACATATATATATACACACACACATACACACGCGTACATTAACATACAAAGAGACATATACACACACACACTTCTCCGTATAAGACAAGAGCTGAAAAATATCTTTTAACATGTTAAAATATCCCCACACACGTACAGACACATTCCTACTGACCATCCCTCTACCACGAATTACTCTGCTACACACACACACACATGTCTTAATAGGCATTTGAACTGTCAACAGGCTGCGGTTCGCACACACATCCCTGCTGACCATTATCACAACAACGAACCTCTTTACTAATACTACTATACACACACATATTTGTTTTGAAAGACTTATTTTTCAGTGACTTCTCAATCAGCCGACACAAACCTACATTTGGCGCAAAATCAATTTTTAACATTCACATGACCTCTACCGACCAATCAAAATTGTTTTGACCACAAGAATTTTTGCAACACGAATTGGCGCGAAACTTATTTTAATACATCTGGAGCCACTTTTTTCACATAAAACAGGTAGAATTTCCAAAACTAATCAGATTAGAGCAAACATCACGGGCGCTCTATCTCAAAATTAGTTTTGAAAAGCATTAGAAATGCGCAACCGGTAAAACTTAAAACTAAAACTGAATACTACGCAACCGGTAAAACTTAAAACTAAAACTGAATTACTAATTTTTACTTATTCCTAATCTGTTAGAACACGAAAAGTGTGAAACAACAGAATGTTCACTTTTCGTGTTCTAACATATATGCCTAGCTTCTTTAAAAAATTTTCGGGGATAGCCGTGGTGGTGGTGATCGTATGTCATTGGCTAATTTTCAACCAATCAGAGTACCTCTCTCTATATCTCTTCCACTGTTACTTACGCCTGTTTCTCTCTATCTGTTCCGTCTCTATATATATCTCTTACTCTTTCGCTTTGCACTCCTCCCCTTCAATACCATCTCTCCCCCTCTCTATATATTTGTTACTCTATCGCTGCACGCTCCTCTCCTTCAATATATCAATTACACACGCTTTACACTCCTTTATCCCCAGCGCCCCTATATATACACCCCCCCTCTCCCGCATCTATATTTTAATGTACCGTTGCACCGTGAATATATGTGTCTATATATATATACATATATATTGTATATACACATTCATGTATGTGTATACACACTCATGTATGTATATACACTGGTTTTATGTGTGTATTGTAAATTTGTACTGTTAAAACACGAAACTAACATTCGATTGACACTTTGATTACCTGTACAGGCAATAGTTATTAGAATGCTGTTGAAGTGTGTATATATTTTGGGGGGACATCCTGTATATACACACATTATATATAATACAATAAACAGATAAATACACACATATATATATGAGCTTATTTAATTATAAATATTGTGAATTTTTAACTCAGTTCAATTATATATATAAATGGCTTCTACAGGACTAGAACTGTTTCATTCGAAAGAAATCATCATAATATTGAGAGCGGGGACTAGATAAAATATTTCAAATCAAATGTGTATAAGTTATAAGTTAAAAAGTATAAATAGAGACGATAGTGGAGGTATATCTGTTTAGTGGAACAGTAGACGATAGAATTAAATACAGACGATAATCTCCCTTTAATGAAACAGCAGACGATAGAATTAAGGCAATTTAAATTTTAAGCATTTGCATTTTTGCCTTTCATCGTTACGGGGTCGATAAAATAAAGTACCAGTAATACACTGTCACTAGACGACTTTCAAATTGAATTGTTGGTTCCATTCCTTTAGTATTTTCAATTGTAGTTATCTACTTAAAAAGCGTTACACGGTTAGAGACATAATTCGTAAGTTATATCTTCCCTATTAAACCATTGCATTATTTCGCCTACAATAGAACAAAAATGAAATGTTCTTTAAAGAAACAGGAATATAACTTTATAAAAAAAAAAGTTGCATCCGCTTCTTTTATCATTGATAATTTTTTCGTTTTAATATTAATTGTTTTTTGTAGTTGTTTATATTAAAAATCTTACTGTAATATTTACTTAAACGAAGGCAAACATCTAAACTTATAGATTAATCTTGAGCGAAGGACTAGATAAATCTCTCTCTCCCCCCCCCTCTCTCTCTCTCTCTCTCTCTCTCTCTCTCTCTCTCTCTCTCTCTCTCTCTCTGTATATATATATATATATATATATATATATATATATATATATATATATATATATAAACGAAGAATGATAAAATTTCAAGCAAAGAGTTTAATTAGGTATATTTTGTAATATTATTAACTAATTATTATAATTAACGCGCATATTTTGCTATCCTCAAACACGTTTACACATGGCATGACATATAACTAATCCGAGATGGCTAGGTTTCATCTTCTAACTGGATATACGAAATCCATTATGTCTTGACAACAACATGAGGTAACATTATGTTATTCACAGACACACTTTGTACACTGTTCCATATCAGAATGTATTTCCTTCGTCACATTCACAAACAGTATTGAAAATATGTTCTTCGGCAAATAAAAATGTTTTGTTCATAATATTTCAACTAGCGATTGCTCTACTCCACGCACGACCACCATAAATTAATGACCAGCTCAACACAAGCACAAGTATTGGTAGAGCGTCAGACACCATGCTTTGCAGTATTGTTATGGTCCTTTGCATTCTAAGTTCGAATCCTGCCGAGGTTAACTTCGACTTTCATACTTACTAATTCGATAAAATAAAGTACCAGTAATGGACTGCCGTAATGGATTTGTGCCGAAAAATAGAAACACTATTAATGTGCAATAAGAGCAAAATATAACGACATTGCTCAATTATTTTATCTAATGTTGTAATAACACAAGGAAATGTTGTTTGTGTATTTTTTTTTATATTTGCTCATAGGCTTTTACAATTTCGCTCAGCCAACAACTATTAAAAAGTGAGTTGCTTAAGATAACAATTTAATCACAAATTGTTGCTATCTTTTAATACACTCCAACAAGTCATCAAATTATGTACAATAAAAACAAATCTTATTAATTTGCTCAGGGAATATAAAGAAAATGTATATACACTGATAATTGCAATTGTATGTAAATATTTTGTTTTTGTATTGTATATTTTATGTTTTCTATTATGTATAATATATTGATTTAATATTGATTGTTTTTTGTAGTTGTTTATATTAAAAGTCTGAAAATATTTTTATACATCTTACACTAATATTTATAAGATAATTTATAATAACAATTACATAATCTAATTACATTACAACGATAATTTATTATTAATATATATCCTGTTTAACTAGAGTTATTACAAGCGTTGCCTTAAAAAAATATTAAACTAGACATGAAAAATGCGCAAGCTCAAAAGTGCCACAGAATGTTATAATAAACCTTCAAAAGTGTGGGACTAGAGTTGTTGCTAAAAAATATTGTAATCATTATATATCGTACATTCTGTGGCATCCTTTATAAAAATAGCTTAAACCAACGAAGCCTTTATTTTTACGCTATTTCACTTAGTTAATTCTTAGAGTGTAACATATAAAAATAAATACATCTATGTTTAATGTAATAACAGCTATAAATAATTACGTAATATTATTATCATATACTCATAGTAACAAAATAATTGTGTTGAAACTTAATATGATGCTTATATGAACGATCAAATCTATAATGATAATTTCTTAAATATACTAATAGTAAAATAATTTAGTTATCTATTGTTACATTTTCATAGAACTATAATATTAACAATCGTATTGCATTATCAAATTTTTATCACTACAAACTTTCATATTGGAATTACCTTAAGCCACTTATTATTACTTCGCTTTCGTACTTTTACAGCTGTAGATATTGCGCTGTATCTTATATCTAATATCAATATCTCGTGGTAATTTGCATGAAGTGTAAAATAGGTTTATTAATAACTTTAATATGAAATGTATTATACAGGGCTGCGGAGTCGGCCAAAAATTGACTGGCTCCAACTCAGGATCCGATACTCCATTATTTCCTAAATTTCAGCTCCGCAGCTCTGTTATTATATTAATTAATTTATTTTATAGTTGTAAATCATATTTTTATATGTTACACTCTAAGAATTAACTAAGTGAAATAGCGTAAAAATAAAGGCTTCGTTGGTTTAAGCTATTTTTATAAAGGATGCCACAGAATGTACGATATATAATGATTACAATATTTTTTAGCAACAACTCTAGTCCCACACTTTTGAAGGTTTATTATAACATTCTGTGGCACTTTTGAGCTTGCGCATTTTTCATGTCTAGTTAAACTATTTTTCACTGGGAACAATTTGTCAGCATTTTCTTTACCGTTTACCAATATATCATAACTCATGTGTTACACCTCTATTCTTTTAAACACACACACACACACGCACACACACACACACACACACACACACACACACACATATATATATATATATATATATATATTGTTATACTTTTGGAGGGTCATGTTGCCAATAAGAAACACACGCACCAGTTGCTTTCACTCCAATTTATTATAAATTAAATTTATAAATTTAAGAATTTATAAATTTCCGGTTGGTTGGTTGGTTCCACAACCGGACGGTTGTTCATATATTGTCAAAGTTCTTTCGACACACATTCTGTGACCTCTTCAGTGACTGGGGATTCTTTTCTTTGTTTTGTGCCTCTCCTTTGTTCGTTCTGTCCTACGCCATCTTGTTTTTGTGTGTGTTGTGTGCTTAGTTTGCGCATGTGTTATATCCGGGTGTCTGTGTGTGTTTTTATTTGTTTATTTATATGTTACTGGTTGGTTGTTAACAAAAAACAAATCCGCCATTCCCATTATGCCAAACCCATGACTTCCAAATATCTGATCCACCGAAACTCAGCTGTTTCGGATCACACCAAAATCAACATACTGATTGCGGATTTGATACGGGTGATGAGAAACGTGTCCCGCATGTGCAACCACAAAGAACTAGAGAGACACATACAGCACTTCATCCATCGTATGCAGTTCTCTGGTTATACTCAGAGAGATAAAATCAGAGTATATAGAGGAGCCAGAACCAAATGGGAAAAAATGGTAAATAATGATACAAATGGGACCTGCCCCTTGTATAGGAGCAAAGTTTGGAATAGAATAGAAAGAACTAGGAATAATGTTAATAGAATAAACTCATGGTATGATAGCAATAAATACCAGAGTGTAATGTTCATCAATACAACCCCTAGAAGTGAATTAGCTTACAAATTAAGAAGGGCCCTAGATAAACTTAAACTTAATATTAAGATAGTAGAAAGACCAGGTACCTCCATAAAAACACTTATTAGCAATACATTCCCTTTCAAAGACCTCCCTGTATAGATAAGAAATGCATAATCTGTAAACTAAACCCCATATTAACTGTAAAACTAGAAATGTAGTATATAGCATAAGATGTACTGAAGGACAATGTAAAGATAAGAATATAGTGTACATAGGTGAGACAGTTCGTAGTATAGGAGAACGGATAAATGAACACTGGCGAGAGCTTCAAGATAAAAAAGAATCATCAATACTCCACCAACATGCTAAAATAGAACATAAGGACAAATTAGAGAACATAGAAATAAAAATAGAATCTACACACAGAAAAGACGCAATGTTTAGACAAATCACAGAGGCAATAAACATAAATGAACTCCAACCAAAATTAAATAGAAAACATGAATGGAATAGCAACATCACAACTTACAATTAAGGACAAAATGAAAACACACACACACATAGAACAAACAACCAACCAGTAAAATGTAAATAAACAAATAAAAACACACAGACACCCGGATGTAACACATGCGCAAACTAAGCACACAGCACACACAAAAACAAGATGGCGTAGGACAGAACGAACAAAGGAGAGGCACAGAAACAAAGAAAATAATCCCCAGTCACTGAAGAGGTCACCGAATGTGTGACGAAAGAACTTTGACAATATATGAACAACCGTCCGATTGTGGAACCAACCAACCAACCGGAAATTTAAAAATTCTTAAATTTATAAATTTAATTTCTAATAAATTGAAGTGAAAGCAACTGGTGCGTGTGTTTCTTATTGGCAACATGACCCTCCCAAAGTATAACAATATCGGTTTCAACACACGTTTTCAGATAAAGAATCTTGCTAAACAAATTCAGAAACGAAATATATATATATATATATATATATATATATATATATATATATATATATATATATATATATATATATAAGAGTGTGTGTTTGTGCTAGTGTGTGGGAGTGTGTGGGAGTGGGGGCCTTATATGTGTGCGTGTGTGAATGTGTTTGTAAAGATCTGACCATAGGCATTGTTAGCTTAAATGAACCTTAAAGATCAGGAGTGGCACCCCCAGTGTGAACCTATCTATAGAATTTGTTCTGCCTTTGTTACTCTAAATATAGTTTTTAAAGAATTCCCTTTTCTTTAAATCCATCAACCAATGACCTCCACCCATCCCAATGACCACCCTCTCCTACCACCAGAAAATATATAAATACCTCCATATTACTCCCGAATGAGACAGTTCTAGTCCTGTAGAAGCCTTTTCTATATTAAATATATATATATATAAATAACGAAGGAAGTGAGGTAAGGAACCAGGTGGACCATAACGCACCAGAGTACTCGATACTTTGGGTAGTAGAGTGGGTAAGAGGAAAGGTTCAGGACCTATTTTTGGTCCTGAACCTTTTCCCATATATATATTATAATTATATATATATATATATATATATATATATATAATTGTTTCTATTTTTGGCACAAGGCCAGCAATTACTCAGTACATTACTGGTACTTTATTTTATCGACCCCGTAAGGATGAAAGGCAAAGTTAACCTCGGCGGGATTTGAACTCAGATCATAAAGGGACGA
Organism: Eledone cirrhosa; assembly: GCA_964016885.1. Classification (NCBI taxonomy): domain Eukaryota; kingdom Metazoa; phylum Mollusca; class Cephalopoda; order Octopoda; family Eledonidae; genus Eledone; species Eledone cirrhosa. Next base: position 46,571 of record CAXHJY010000130.1, read on the forward strand.
AACTCTATGCTTCAAAGCATGGTGTCCGACTCTCTACCGATACTGCCAATCCATATATATATAATTGTTTCTACTTTTGGCACAAGGCCAGCAATTACTCAGTACATTACTGGTACTTTATTTTATCGACCCCGTAAGGATGAAAGGCAAAGTAAACCTCGGCGGGATTTGAACTCAGAATGGCAAGGACCGTTCTGAGTTCAAATCCCGCGGAGGTTTACTTTGCCTTTCATCCTTACGGGGTCGATATATATATATATATATATAATCCATGTATATATAATATAATTTTATATGTATAGAAGTAGTTCCTCAACCGGTTATTCGCCATTTTCGAGAACAATTTGTTTCACCTAAGACGGATCATCAGCTCCGTTAAAATAAGATTATACGAATACGAATGCACACACACACACACACACACACACACATACACACATATATATATATATACACATAAATATATATATATATATATATATATATATATATATATATATATATATATATATATATATATTTAATATAGATGAGATTCTACAGGACTAGAACTGTTTCATTCTTTAGAAATCATCAGGAATCCTGATGATTTCTAAAGAATGAAACAGTTCTAGTCCTGTAAAATCTCATATATATATATATATATATATATATATATATATATATATATATATATATATATATATATATATATATACAAAATTAAAATTAAGGGTTGTCATGTCTGAGAGACATGGTTATTTTTCTTCTCCTTTGGTGAACATCCAAGAATTTAACTGCTGTGATTTACGGATTAATAGGTGAAATATATTTCTTACTTAAAGAAATATAAACAAAGGAGATTAATCATTTTAAAAGGTATCTATATTTGAAGTTCTAGTCAAACTTTAATTAGTTACCTACCTAGCTATGTGTGCTTACATTCTTTACAAATTATTCCCTGTAATTGTTTCATGTATTTATTTTATATATATGTCAATCTATTTCTAGTTGATATATATATATATATATATATATATATATATATATATAGTAATAATTGTTTCTAATTTTGGCAGAAGGCCAGCAATTATCCCAGTGTATTACTGGTACTTTATTTTATCGACCCCGTAAGGATGAAAGGCAAAGTTAACCTCGGCGGGATTTGCACTCAGACCATAAAGGGCCGTAACTCTTTGCTATAAAGCATGGCGTCACCCTCTACCGATACTGCCAATCATAGTAATAATAATAATAAATATGAAAACAAAATCGAAAGAGGGCTCGATAAGGATAAACATATATCAAATATACAAGAACCCTAGAGAAAATATTTATTAAAATAACAGATTAAAGTTTAATCAAAGAATCGCTGCTTTCACTCTTAACGGGATCTTCTGAAACTAAAAAAATCAATCTGTGAACACAGAAGTAAATATTTCGAAAAACGTTGTTGCTGATACGGTCATACCTTCGGCCACAGGGGTGCAACAGGGCGACCATTCGGGACCCCTCCTGTTTGCCCTTGGTATACACCACATCGCCCGGAGTATCACGGCCCTTGTCAATGTTTGGTATCTGGATGATTCTAAATTGGGCGGGCTTGTACAGACTGTCTGCCATGACCTACAATCGGTGGTTCCTGCCTTAGCAGGAATCGGCCTCCAGGTCAAATCGGCCAAGTCGGAGGTGGTGAATGTCAGCCACAATGCTGAGAGCTTTGCAGCATCCATCTCGGACGTGCGGTCCATTCTCCACCAGGTACATGTGACCCCCAAAGAGGATGTCCTCATCCTCGGGTCACCTATCCACCCGCCGGCCATCCGCTCCACCATCAGGTCCAGACTTCAACAACTCCAGACTCTCACAAGCCGACTGGGCTTGATTGACGGCCACCCAGCCCTCTTTCTGTTAAGGAACTGCTTCGTCATACCGAAGCTCCTCTATACCCTTCACAGCGCTCCGTGCTACACTCACACATCTCTCCTCGCTGACCTCGATACTTGTATCCGAGCAGCCAAGGAGATATGCGACGTCAGGTTTGACGACATTGGATGGCAACAGGCGACTTAACCTGTCAGGTATGGCAGCCTTGGCCTCCGGTCTCCGATCTCACTGGCTTTGCCGGCCTATCTTTCGTCGGTACCCTCGTGCCGTGTCCTCGCCAGCAGGGTTCTTCTAAACACAATAGAACCCTCTGTGTTCAGAGAACGTGAGGACGCCTGTGAGACGTGGGACCGGCTGGGACTCAGCCCAGTAGACGTCCCTCCTTCTAACCCTGTTGACGTCAAGTCCCTCCAGAGCACTTGGGATGCCATCCAGTGAGGCTGGCCTCAGACAAGCTCACGCGCCTGCTCGACCAGTACCGCCTTGCCTGGTTTCGTGCGGCCTCCAAACCCCACAGTGGTGCCTGGCTCCATGCCTTGCCCTCCTTCTTCACTGGCACGCAGCTAGATAACAATAGCCTGCGCATCAGCGTTTCTTTAAGGCTCGGCCTCCGGATCTGCGAGCCACACCAACGTCGCTGTGGATAGACGGTGATCCCTTTCGGCCTCCACCCGCTTTCCTGTCGCCACAGTGCCGGCCGCCTTCCACGCCATGCTGCCCTCAACGAGGTCATAAAGCATGGCTTGGGCGCTGCAAGCTTCCCTTCCCAGCTCGAGCCAGTGGCGCTGGACCGAGGGGACGGCAAAAGGCCAGATGGCATGACCATCTTCCCGTTCAGCGGTAGAAAACTCCTCGTCTGGGATGCCACTTGCACCGACACTTTCTGCAGCCGCAACCTGGTTCAGTCTGCGATTAACCCGGGTTCTGCTGCACGTCGGACTGAGGAAGCTAAATTCCTCAAATATCGATCGCTCTCCGACAGGTTTGCGGTTGTACCCCTGGCAGTGGAAACTTCTGGTGTCCTCGGCCCCAGGGCTACCTCCCTACTCACCACCATAGGCGCTGAGCTGGCCAGCTGCAGGTGTGAGCCTCGCGAGTTGGAGTGGCTTTTCCAGCGCGTCTCTCTTGCCGTCCTCCGGGAAAACGCCTTCTCCACCCTGACCGCCGGGGCTGGGGGAGGGGGGAGGGGGGTATCGCGTATCATTCCATATTTAATTATGGTCGGTATGTGTATGTTTATATATATATTACTTTTATTTTCATTCAGCATCATTTCATTCTTCATTGTTAGACGATACTTTGGTTCGTGAAGAATTTCCCTGGCAATGAACGGAAAAAAGCGAAGATAATACGTCGTTATGTGGACGTTGAGAACAAATACACGCAAAGACGAAACTACGTTTATAGTATAAATGGAGTCATAGACTAATATTCTATATAGAAAACCGAATGATTCCCGGCTTCGGAGTTAAGAATAGTGTAAATAATTTTTTTTTATTGCTGTTGCTGTCACAATAATTAGTTGAACGGAAATGACAGAGGTTATTAAAATCATAAAAGTAATAGTAATTAAATATATACATACACACGTCTATATACGTACATACACGTGCATACGCGAAAAAACACGCCATGCATACATATACATGCACGGACACATAAATACTCGCACACGTACGTAAACCAGCGTGACACATGTACCCTCACACATACGAACGTATGCACCAAATACACATATAAATATATGCGTGTGTGTGTGTATACATATAATTATATATACGTATATAAATATACACACATAAATACTTATATAACGCACACACACACATACCTACAGGTAAAAGCACATATGTTCACCAAACGTACATATACCAAAATCTAAAGAACACATATACACACCTTACATACGTGCAAACACGCATACACGCAAATACACTCGCACAAATATGAAATACACATATACACAGTTTTGTCTTTGCGTGTATTTGTTCTCAGCGCTCCACATAATGACGTATTATCTTCGCTTTTTCCGTTCATTGCCAGGGAACGTCTTCACGAACCAAAGTATCGTCTTCCTGTTTTCCTTCGGTTGCAACGTTTTTCGAAATATTTATATCTGCGTTCACAGATTGATTTTTTTAGTTTCAGAAGATCCCGTTAAGGGTGAAAGCAGCGATTCTTTGCTTAAACTTTAATCTGTTATTTTAATATATATATTTATATATATAGAGAGAGAGAGCATTGCAAGATGTGTAATTAAGAATGTATTGGGAATAGTGAATAGAAAATATTATGAAATCTGAGAAGAGTCAAGTAAAGAAAAAAAAAAAAAAAAAGCAACCACAGAAAAATAGATTGTATTCTATATTTCATAAGGTTAGAAATTCTTTATCAAATTACGAAAATTCGAGACTTCCTAGTCTTATGAGCTATTGTTAGTTGTGTAACTGACCGTTGGTGGAAAGGTGATATGTACTGACTGGTCACAATAGTCAGTCAGCTCCATGTAGCTCAGATCTGTTGTTAATACTAAGTTTATACCTCTTGATAAGAACAGCCTCATTGACCTACAAATTACCAGTGTTCCTCTCAGTGGCTTCTCCGGTGACTTCAGTATCCCGGTTGTGGTATTTACGCAAGTGGTTTTCAACAGAGGAAGCACTTGTGATCATATTATTCCTTGATTCATATGTGTAGCCTCCAGACATTACTTCCAATATTTTACATTTGACATGTATACCACATATGAATTCATGCACATGCTCCCGTTGTTAATGGGACAATTAAGAGTCTGTATATATCATTAATATATGAGGTTGAATTATGGAGTGTAGTCTCTTCAGTGAAGATCCTAATTGTACCAGTTATATATTCAGACTTTCCCCCGGTGTTCCACTCGTCGAAGTGTAACAGTTTTAGATAGCATAAGATATCCCTAGGGGTGCTGGCCCCCCTTGATGGTGTGATGGAATCCTGATATTTGGTGAGAGATACAAGGTAGCAATTTTCAATGAAGACTATTGGAAACACTTTAGTGCAGGGTATTTTTCTCCGTTGTGAAAAACGTGAATGGTGAAGTGTAAACACTTTCAACTATTCCTCCCAACACAGAAAAACAAACGGGATTATACTTATACCTGAAGTTTTGCGAATTGTGTCGCCTCATCTGAAAAAAAACAACCCTAATATTTTTCGATCACGAATACATTGTATATAAAGTCAACATATTGGCTGGAATATTAGATAGAAATAGTGTAGGTAATAGAGAAGCTACACAAGATTTGAGGCTCAGGAAATTATCAATTTAGTAAAACAATAAAGGCAGACGAAATAATATTTTCAACCTCAAAAATATCTGATTTAAACATAGAAAAAAACGTGCTTAAAAATTACCTTTTCCTCTTAACGTTAAGCGTGAAAATTCAATGCCCGGAATCATTTACAATTTATTCTCATGAATTATATAAAGACCTGTTTGTAGTAATTTGTATATGTAGTATCAATAAAGATGGTTTGAAGAAATATTTTACTAATAAATTGAATGTTTGTTTACACATTATCAAACATGTGATTAAAGTTGTGATTATTGAACCAATTTGTGAAACGTTTCTGATATCATTGTGATAACTCCATTTCTCACTAGTTTAATATTGGGAAAGTTGCTATTTTAGAATATGGAATTAGGGAAAACTATTAGGCTAAATAAATTTATTTCTTCAATTAATTAATTTATGCAGGTGATCATGTTTATTATAGGTTATATAAAGAGTTCTTCTAAGACATTTGTCGAACCTGTCTTTGTTTCGAAGATAACAACCATCACCAGTCTACAACAGGAAAATAAGATAAACCAATTGACCACCATGTTGTACCAATTGCTACTAGTATTAGCAGCATTTTCATTCGTAAACAGCTACAACAACTGTAAGTAATTCATATTGCTATATATTGTATATTTGTTGATGTTTTAAATTAGTTTAGTTGAATTTATCAATTGTACACAAGACGTGTCATAGCTCCAGTGTGACTCTATGAGAGTTGAAGATTATTAGGACTTACCTGTCCACTAAAATATCACATGACACATTACACTACCTAGATACATAGGTAATATCAAATATCCCGTATTGTGACACCAAGGAGACGAGAAGCCAATGATCAACATGCCAAACTTCTCTCTAGTGTTTCATGTTTAAATCTTATGTTATTTATATGGTCAGATGTATAAGGTACCAGTACGGCTTACATCTTCACATTGTTCACAGTTGTTGAAAAACAAAGTGTAAGGTCTTGTAAGCTCTATCGCGATTGATAGAGAAGTTATCGATCTATATATGTGATCAGTTACATCTAATTCTTTAGGATGGTGAATTGACAGAGTCGATAGAACATCGGACACAATACTTTGGGGTATTTGTCGTGACTCTTTCCACTCAAGTTTCACACCTCATTGTGGTAAAGTTTGTCTTCCATAATCTAGTGAGGTGTATAGTTAGATTTGTTACAACATCTGATGAGATGTGATATTTCTTACGGTTATTTGCCTTCTATAGTGTCTTCAGTGATGGACTTAATACGTAATCCAGCTTAACACTACCGCTTTGGTTGTTTTTTTTACCTTTAACGTAGTTCACTCTCCTGCAAACATTCAAGAGAAATCTCTAGTTTGGAGGTAATTTTCTCTTTTTTTCACACCATTCTCGAAGACACAGAAAATTAAAGTATCGTGAACGTTAGGTTTCCTTATGTGCTTAAAAAATTGTGTTGTTCTTGTTTAGAAAAAAGTATGATTTGTATTGTAAAATTTTGTATATATTTTTTCCTTTATCTGTTTTGTTTTCTATGATTTGATATTTCTATCATTATTGTGGGAGACGTAGTATTTCTGTTTTAAGGCCGTATTATGGTCAATGAAATCAAAATATCTCAGAGCGAACTTATGTATGTATGTATGTATGTATGTATGTATGTATGTATGTATGTATGTATGTATGTATGTATGTATGTATTTATGTCAGGTCGTTCTCGAGTGCTATTGGTGACATGTAACCCAGTACAATCTGTCTCATGGTCGGGTCGTCGGCAACTAAACCGGCAACTCCACCAAGTATTATTAAATGCAAGTATCTCCCTACATACAGGAAATTAAAATCAATAGCTTAATATCTTATGTATAATAGAATATATACCATATTGATATTACAGTGTTAGATATAAATATAATTATTGATCATATGATTTTTTACAGACGAATGTACCCATAATGGTAAACAATATAACGGAGCATTTAAAATCGACTGCAATACATGTGTGTGTACTGAAACGGGCCAAGCACTGTGTACAAGCAAAAGTTGTGGCTATGGACAGCGACATACATGTTGGTATCAAGGTAAACGTTACGCTGTAGGACAGACATCTCAACAATCATGTAATAAATGTGTATGTAAAGCCAGTGGTCAAATGGAATGTACAAATAATGTGTGCCAGTGTCAATATAAAGGTAATGTCCACAACCATGGACAGACCTTCAAAGATGGATGTAAGTCTTGTACTTGTCAAATTAGCGGAACAGTGCAGTGTAGCAATCAAGGATGTGAATGTTATCACAAGAACATTCGCTATCAAACCGGACACACATTCTCAGATGATTGCAATACATGTGAATGTTTAAGTGATGGAACAGTTAAATGTACTCAGAAAATGTGTAAATGTTACTACAGAGGAAAGATATTTAATGTAGGAGAGAAAATTGAAGAAGATTGCAACACTTGCAACTGTCGAGGTAATGGTCAAGTAGATTGTATAAAGAATACGTGTCAGTGTACATATAAAGGAGAGGTTTATCAAATTCGTCAAAGATTTAATGAAGAATGTAACCAATGTGTTTGTCAGTCAAATGGAGATGTTCAATGTACCAGTAACGTCTGTAAATGTACATACAATAACCAGGTCTATAATATTGGTGCTACATTTAATCAGGACTGCAACACCTGTATCTGTCAACAAACTGGACAGTTCCATTGTACATATAAGCAGTGTCAATGTACATATAAAGGACAGGTTTATCAGATTAGTCAAAGATTTAAAGAAGAATGTAACCAATGTGTTTGTCAGTCAAATGGAGATGTTCAATGTACCAGTAACGTCTGTAAATGTACATACAACAACCAGGTCTATAATACCGGGGCTTTATTTTATCAGGACTGTAACACCTGTACCTGTCAACAAAATGGACAGGTCCAATGTACAAATAACCCCTGTCAATGTACATATAATGGACAGGTTTATCAAACTAGTCAAAGATTTAATGAAGAATGTAACCAATGTGTTTGTCAGTCAAATGGAGATGTTCAATGTACCAGTAACGTCTGTAAATGTACATACAACAACCAGATCTATAATATCGGGGCTACATTTAATCATGACTGTAACACCTGTATCTGTCAACAAAAAGGACAGATTCAATGTACAAATAAGCAGTGTCAATGTACATATAATGGACAGGTTTATCAAATTCGTCAAAGATTTAACGATGATTGTAACCAATGTGAATGTTTATCTAGTGGTACAGTGCAGTGTTCTAACAAGCCATGTATATGTTTTGAAAATGGAAGATCTTACCCCATTGGTACTACATTTAGCAAGGACTGCAACACCTGTACCTGTCAACAAAATGGAGACGTACAATGTACAAATAACCGTTGTCAATGTACATATAAAGGACAGGTTTATCAAACTAGTCAAAGATTTAATGAAGAATGTAACCAATGTGTTTGTCAGTCAAATGGAGATGTTCAATGTACCAGTAACGTCTGTAAATGTACATACAACAACCAGGTCTATAATATCGGGGCTTCATTTAATCAGGACTGCAACACCTGCACCTGTCAAGAAAAAGGACAGGTCCAATGTACATATAAGCAGTGTCAATGTACACATGAAGGTCATGTTTACCAAACTCATCAAAGATTTTACGATGATTGTAACCAATGTGAATGTTTATCTAGTGGTACAGTGCAGTGCTCTAACAAGCCATGTAAATGTTTTGAAAATGGAAGATCTTACCCCATTGGTGCTAGATTTATCAAGGACTGTAACATATGCACCTGTCAACAAAATGGACAGGTCCAATGTACAAATAAGCAGTGTCAGTGTACATATGAAGGACAGGTTTATCAAAGTAGTCAAAGATTTAAAGAAAAATGTAACCAATGTGTTTGTCAGTCAAATGGAGTTGTTCAATGTACCAGTAACGTCTGTAAATGTACCTACAACAACCAGATCTATAATATCGGGGCTTCATTTAATCATGATTGCAACACCTGTACCTGTCAACAAAATGGACAGGTCCAATGTTCAAATAAGCAGTGTCAGTGTACATATAAAGGACTGGTTTATCAAACTAGTCAAAGATTTAATGAAGAATGTAACCAATGTGTTTGTCAGTCAAATGGAGATGTTCAATGTACCAGTAACGTCTGTAAATGTACCTACAACAACCAGATCTATAATAACGGGGATTCATTTAACCATGACTGTAACACCTGTATCTGTCAAGAAAAAGGACAGATCCAATGTACAAATAACCCCTGTCAATGTACACATAAAGGACAGGTTTATCAAATTAATCAGAGATTTAATGAAGAATGTAACCAATGTGTTTGTCAGTCAAATGGAGTTGTTCAATGTACCAGTAACGTCTGTAAATGTACCTACAACAACCAGATCTATAATATTGGGGCTTCATTTAATCAGGACTGCAACACCTGCACTTGTCAACAAAATAGACAGGTCCAATGTTCAAATAACCCCTGTCAATGTACATATAAAGGACAGGTTTATCAAACTAGTCAAAGATTTAATGAAGAATGTAACCAATGTGTTTGTCAGTCAAATGGAGATGTTCAATGTACCAGTAACGTCTGTAAATGTACCTACAATAACCAGATCTATCATATCGGTACTACATTTCATCAGGACTGCAATACCTGCACTTGTCAACAAAATAGACAGGTCCAATGTTCAAATAACCCCTGTCAATGTACATATAAAGAACAGGTTTATCAAACTAGTCAAAGATTTAATGAAGAATGTAACCAATGTGTTTGTCAGTCAAATGGAGATGTTCAATGTACCGAAAAAATTTGTAAATGTACCTACAATAACCAGATCTATAATATCGGGGCTTCATTTAATCAGGACTGCAACATCTGCACTTGTCAAGAAAATAGACAGGTCCAATGTTCAAATAACCCCTGTCAATGTACATATAAAGGACTGGTTTATCAAACTAGTCAAAGATTTAATGAAGAATGTAACCAATGTGTTTGTCAGTCAAATGGAGATGTTCAATGTACCGAAAAAATTTGTAAATGTACCTACAATAACCAGATCTATAATATCGGGGCTTCATTTAATCAGGACTGCAACATCTGCACTTGTCAAGAAAATAGACAGGTCCAATGTTCAAATAACCCCTGTCAATGTACATATAAAGGACTGGTTTATCAAACTAGTCAAAGATTTAATGAAGAATGTAACCAATGTGTTTGTCAGTCAAATGGAGATGTTCAATGTACCGAAAAAATTTGTAAATGTACCTACAATAACCAGATCTATCATATCGGTACTACATTTAATCAGGACTGCAACACCTGCACTTGTCAACAAAATGAACAAGTCCAATGTTCCAATAACCCATGTCAATGTACATATAAAGGACAGGTTTATCAAACTAGTCAAATATTTAATGAAGAATGTAACCAATGTGTTTGTCAGTCAAATGGAGATGTTCAATGTACCAGTAACGTCTGTAAATGTACATACAACAACCAGATCTATAATATCGGGGCTTCATTTAATCAGGACTGCAACACCTGCACTTGTCAACAAAATAGACAGGTCCAATGTTCAAATAACCCCTGTCAATGTACATATAAAGGACAGGTTTATCAAACTAGTCAAAGATTTAATGAAGAATGTAACCAATGTGTTTGTCAGTCAAATGGAGATGTTCAATGTACCAGTAACGTCTGTAAATGTACATACAACAACCAGATCTATAATATCGGGGCTTCATTTAATCAGGACTGCAACACCTGCACTTGTCAACAAAATAGACAGGTCCAATGTTCAAATAACCCCTGTCAATGTACATATAAAGGACAGGTTTATCAAACTAGTCAAAGATTTAATGAAGAATGTAACCAATGTGTTTGTCAGTCAAATGGAGATGTTCAATGTACCAGTAACGTCTGTAAATGTACATACAACAACCAGATCTATAATATCGGGGCTTCATTTAATCAGGACTGCAACACCTGCACTTGTCAACAAAATAGACAGGTCCAATGTTCAAATAACCCCTGTCAATGTACATATAAAGGACAGGTTTATCAAACTAGTCAAAGATTTAATGAAGAATGTAACCAATGTGTTTGTCAGTCAAATGGAGATGTTCAATGTACCAGTAACGTCTGTAAATGTACATACAACAACCAGATCTATAATATCGGGGCTTCATTTAATCAGGACTGCAACACCTGCACTTGTCAACAAAATAGACAGGTCCAATGTTCAAATAACCCCTGTCAATGTACATATAAAGGACAGGTTTATCAAACTAGTCAAAGATTTAATGAAGAATGTAACCAATGTGTTTGTCAGTCAAATGGAGATGTTCAATGTACCAGTAACGTCTGTAAATGTACATACAACAACCAGGTCTATAATATCGGTGCTTTATTTAACCAGGGCTGTAACACCTGTATCTGTCAAGAAAAAGGAGAGATCCAATGTTCAAATAACCCCTGTCAATGTACATATAAAGGACAGGTTTATCAAATTAGTCAAAGATTTAATGAAGAATGTAACCAATGTGTTTGTCAGTCAAATGGAGATGTTCAATGTACCAGTAACGTCTGTAAATGTACATACAACAACCAGGTCTATAATATTGGTACTACATTTAATCAGGACTGTAACGCATGCACCTGTCAACAAAATGGACAGGTCCAATGTTCCAATAACCCCTGTCAATGTACATATAAAGGACAGGTTTATCAAACTAGTCATAGATTTAATGAAGAATGTAACCAATGTGTTTGTCAGTTAAATGGAGATGTTCAATGTACCGACAAAATTTGTAAATGTACCTACAATAACCAGATCTATAATATCGGTATTACATTTAATCAGGACTGCAACACCTGCACCTGTCAACAAAATGGACAGGTCCAATGTACAAATAAGCAGTGTCAATGTACATATAAAGCAGAGGTTTATCAAATTAGTCAAAGATTTAATGAAGAATGTAACCAATGTGTTTGTCAGTCAAATGGAGATGTTCAATGCACAAGTAACGTCTGTAAATGTACATACAACAACCAGATCTATAATATTGGTGCTACATTTAATCAGGACTGTAACGCATGCACCTGTCAACAAAATGGACAGGTCCAATGTTCAAATAACCGTTGTCATTGTACATATAAAGGACAGGTTTATGAAATTCGTCAAATATTTAATGAAGAATGTAACCAATGTGTTTGTCAGTCAAATGGAGATGTTCAATGTACCAGTAACGTCTGTAAATGTACATACAACAACCAGATCTATAATATCGGGGCTTCATTTAATCAGGACTGTAACACCTGTACCTGTCAACAAAATAGACAAGTCCAATGTACAATTAAGCAGTGTCAATGTACATATAAAGGACAGGTTTATCAAATTCGTCAAAGATTTAACGATGATTGTAACCAATGTGAATGTTTATCTAGTAGTACTGTGCAGTGCTCTAACAAGGTTTGTAAATGTTTTGAAAATGGAAGATCTTACCCCATTGGTGCTACATTTAGCAAGGACTGCAATACATGCACATGTCAAATAGATGGTCGTATACAGTGTACAAGCAACCCATGTACCTGTACCTACAACAATAGACTTTATAATTTTGGACAACAATTCAGTGATGACTGTAACACCTGCACTTGTCAACAAAATAGACAAGTCCAATGTTCAAATAACCCCTGTCAATGTACATATAAAGGACAGGTTTATCAAACTAGTCAAACATTTAATGAAGAATGTAACCAATGTGTTTGTCAGTCAAATGGAGATGTTCAATGTACCAGTGACGTCTGTAAATGTACATACAACAACCAGGTCTATAATATCGGAGCTTTATTTATCCAGGATTGCAACACCTGTACCTGTCAACAAAATGGACAAGTCCAATGTTCAAATAAGCAGTGTCAATGTACATATAAAAGACAGGTTTATCAAATTAGTCAAAGATTTAATGAAGAATGTAACCAATGTGTTTGTCAGTCAAATGGAGATGTTCAATGTACCAGTAACGTCTGTAAATGTACATACAGCAACCAGGTCTATAATATTGGTACTACATTCAATCAGGACTGTAACACTTGTACCTGTCAACAAAATGGTGTTGTAAGCTGTACTAAAATGCAATGTTCTTGTACATACAATGGTAAACGTTATGATGTTGGTTCTATATTCCACAATGATTGCAACAAATGTCAGTGCCATGATGATGGAAGAGTCCAATGTGAACAGAACAAATGCTCCAAACCATGCCTATTCAATGGAAAAACCTTTTCTGTCGGAGGCTCGTTTAAAAAAGACTGCAATACATGTACATGTGGACAGTTTGGTCAAGTAGCATGTACTAAAATGTACTGTCCTAAATCGAAATGTGAACTTAAAGGAAAAGTTTTCGAAGCCAACCAAATATTTATGTTTGAAGATAAATGCAATATATGCCGGTGTAAACACGGGAAAATAAAGTGTACCAACTATGACTGTTATGATAAGGTTAGTAATTTGTTTTATTAGTTTAGTCATTATTTCAAATATAATAAATTTAATCTATTTTGCTTTCCACTGATTTTATTATGCAGAATAATAAGAATTAATCATTATGTTCAGACCTTGTGTATATGTATATATTTACTACACCACATTAATATTCTCTTCATCACAAAACGTTTTCTATTATATATTTGTACACAATCAATGATTAATAAGAAAATATATAGAAACCATTAAATATTTATCGGATATCATTGACACTTTTCCCAAATCACTGATATATAGATATATATATATATTGCACTATATCATCCTTACATTTCAAAGTATATATTTTCAACATATATGTCGGTGAATGTTGTTGACAAGATTCGGTAGGTTGTGGCTGATACGCTGAGGAATGTTGTCCATATTCTTGGCTCTGCAATTCTCTCGAAAGTCATTCTAGTATACTTGGAGATCAAACTCACGTTCAACATCATGAAGGACTGTTTTGCACTCCCAAAACTTCTCTTTTCAATGTGCAGTGAACTATATCCTCCCAAATCGTAACATCTCAGCGACCTTTCCGCCACAATCTGTTGCTGCACCGAACTCACCTGCAAAGTCAGTTTTGATGAAATAGGTTGACAATAGGTGAAACTCTCTATGAGTTTGAGTGGCTTCCGCCTCCGTTCAGCATCTGATATGGCACTGCCGGCTTACCTTTCATTCATTATCTCTAATCGCATCCTCATCCACGAGGTTCATTGAAATACATAAGAATCTGATATTGAATGGGAACTCGAATCAGCTCTGGCTATCTGATGATAACCTCACTCTTCCTCAGTATACTGGTTACCAATAACATCAAATGTAGTTCAACCTGTACGAGGATTGAATCTTCCCTCGAGTAACAGTCTCACCCACCTCTGCGTCGCAGTCAACCAGTGATGTGTAGTTCAATTGTGTTCTTTCTTCATCAACAGAGTGAACACACAGAGTAATCCTACACCTTAGCCTCCGTGTGTGTGTTAGCCCCACAAATACCGTTGTCGATCACTGTCAGCTAGTTTAGACTACATCAACTCTCTTGTCTCCACATTACATGTCTATTCTCTTGGTACGTCTCTTTCAATGTCATCATTCGAAGGAGCCTTGATGTGACTGGTTTCCAATCATAATGGGAACCTTTCGGCATCAACTGCGGTGTCAGTAGGTGCTCAGGCCTGATAATCCTTTTTCCACTCGAGACGCCATATGTTGCAACACGTTCTCTGATACCGATCTCATCAATATGACAACAAACCTGACCATCACCGCTCGTAATGCGGAAGATAATTAAATTTCGAGTTTTGACTGATCGTATTTGCGTTGACTTACTATCGAGACACGTGGCTAAGCATTCCACAGACACGCGTACCCTTAACGTAATTCTCAGGGAGATTCAGCATAACACAGTATGTAACAAGGCTGGCCGTTCAAATTACAGGTACAATACATTTTTGCCAGCTGAGTGAACTGGAACAACGTGTAATAAAGTGTCAAAACGAGCTCAACGAGCTCAAGAACACAAAACGTCGCCGGGAATCGAACTCCCGATTTTACGATTGTGAGCCGAATACCCTAACCACTAACCACAAAGCCATGCACCTTTACAACGTCATATGTATTCATTATTTCAAACACACCTTAAACATAACAAGTCTGTTAAATATATTATCTTATCAATTAATTTATTGCAGGTACGACGATACTAAAAGAAGAGAAGTTGGTGTATTCGATCACCTTACTAAATGTAAATATTGCAAATGAAACATTATATTTATTTAATAAAAATCATATTTATATATCATCATATCACAGTTTTATTGTTTACTAGCTGAGGTACCCAGCTTCGCCAAGGTTAATAAATGATAAGAGAAGACGGCAGAAGAGAAAACGTCTGTATTGAATGCATTGTCTGGTTTACAGTGTGTGTGTTCTTGTGTGTGTGTGTATATATATATATATATATATATATGTGTGTGTGTGTGCCTGTGTGGGTGTTCGTGTGTGTGCGTGGGCGAGTGTGTGTAAACCACCGTGGGAATCGGGGACATAGGCCGCGAAACACGATCATCACAGACAACGAACTCGCAGAGAGAATCCCTTATGCTTGATTCCCAACCTGCTAGAAATAGCAGTCGGGTTGGTTAGCATACGTGGTATGTCTTTCTTCTTCTTTGGTGTTATAAAATTAGTAGCAAT
>CAXHJY010000131.1:2500-10000 GCA_964016885.1 Eledone cirrhosa
CCCTTTCAGTTTTACACGCTCGTAAAGCTTTGTGTCATGTATATATATATATATATATATATATATATATATATATATATGAGCGTAGGTGTGTTGGTGTGTGCATTTAGCACAAATATGATTGAAAATATATAGACACAAACATATAGTATATATATATATATATATATATATATATATATGTATATATTATATGTATACACACACACACACATATATATATATAAATGTATGTATATATATATTAATATATATATATATATATATATGTATGTATGTATGTATGTATGTATGTGTATATATATATATATATACATATGTATGTATGTATGTATATATATATATATATATATATATATATATATAGTATATATAATGTTTTGGATTTCTCAGTCCATGGCAATCTTTTATTTCATTCTTAAAGAAGATTTCTCTTTTTTCTCTCTCGTTCCATATATATATATATATACATATATATATATATATATATATATATGTGCATACATATACATACTTATATAGTAATTCATAAGTATGTATATGTTTGGATATCTATCAAAATGCATATATAAATATATATATTAATACATATATATATGTATATATCTATGAATGTACATACATATATATATATATATGTGTATATATATATATGTGTATATATATATATATATATATATATATGTGTGTGTGTGTATATATATATATATATATATATATATATAAACGTGTGTGTGTGTACATATATAATTATATGTATATTTATATATTTATGAATGAATATATATATATATATATATATATATATATATGCTTATGTATGTACATAGAAGTTAAATAAATGTATATATAACAATATAGTTTATAAACACATATATGTTTAGGATCGTAGATATATAATCCCTCCCTGTATCCCTCGTCACACCTCCTCCCCTTCCCCCCATTCTCCTCCCCCTCCTCCTCTTCTTCCTTCCTTCTTTTCTTCTCTTTCTCTTCTGTCATCACCATAACTTCTCATCATTTTCATGGTGAACAGATTTATGTATATAAATTTATATATACAATATGTACACACATTCAAGTTTAGCAAAATATATATATGTGTGTGTGTCTATATATATATATGTGTGTGTATGAGAGAGTATATATATGTTTGTGTTTGTGTGTATGTATGCATGTATGTATATATGTATGTGTGTAACACCCATGTAATTACTTAAACATATATCCCAAAGTATATACACACACACACGTATACATATATATTATATTTTATTATTATATTTCATATATATATATATATGTATATATATATGTATATATATACATATATATATATATAAATATATATATATATATATATATATATATATACATATGTAGATATAAATATATAAACGTATATATATATATTTATATACATACACACAAACCTATATATATATATATAGAGAGAGAGAGAGAGAGAGAGAGAGAGAGAGAGAGAGAGATTTTATATAGACAGATTCTTTTAGGTAGGTATATATATATATATATATATATATATATATATATATATATATATATATATATATATACATAAATACATTCATATAATACCTATCTATATACCTACCTACGTACAAGTATCTATATATAAAAGCTCTATCCAGGCAGAATAACTAAGATTTCATATATATTGACTCGCATAATTAAATTGCACAACATTCCCCAATAATATATATCTCCTTTCACCTCATTCTTTCTTCACTTTTATCCATTTTCTTCTCACAATATTTTCATCTCATCTTTCCATTTTTTCCTTCTTTTATTTTTTTGTTATTGTTTTCGTTCAGTTTTTTACTTTATTCCTTTTTTTCTTTCTTTGTTTTCTTTCTTTCATTTTATTGTCGTGCTTTATGTTATGCACCTCAAATTGCTTTCTTTATTCCTGTCCTGCTCAGGAATATATATATATACATATGTGTGTGTATATATATATATATATATATATATATGTATATGTGTGTGTGTGTATATATATATATATATACGTACTGTAAACATTCATACATTTATACATATCTATGTCTCTCTCTATGTATATTATATACTTTTATACTTTTATATACATATACATATATATTTATATATATATATATATATATTTATTTATATTTATACATTTATATTTATATTAATATATATTATATATATTCATATATATTATATACATATATAAAAATATATATATATTATATATATATATATAATATATATATTCATATATATTATATACATATATAAAAATATATATATATTTATATATATATTATATATATATTATATATATATAAATATATATATTTATATATATTATATATATATAAATATATATATATATACTCACCAATGCGTTAACAGAATGTAATACAAAATATATATACATCTTGTTATTCAGGTATTATGATTGGAAAAATGTTACACACACACACACACACACACACACACACACATACAGTTTATATTTTCTGTGATACATACCACGTTTCATAACCTTTTGCCTTCCACTAAGCCAACCCTTTTCATTATTATTATTGTTATTGTTATTATCAAAAGGAGCGGTGGATTAACAGTATCAGTAGAGGGTCGTACGCCATGCTTTTCAGGAGTTGCGACCTTTTTATGGTCTGAGTTCAAACCCCACCGTCGTTTACTTTGCCTTTCGTCCTTACGGGGTCGATAAAATAATGCACTGGAATTATTGGTGGCCTTGTGCCAAAAGTAGAAACAATTATTAGAAGGAAGTGGTGCATTTCAACCAGTTTGTTGAAAGGTGGGGGAGAGTAGCAAGCATGGTCCGTGTGAATGGGCCTGCTTTGAGTAGACACCTATAGATAAGTAGGGTTTGCGATGAAAGCAAGTCAGTCACAAATATATATATATATATATATATATATATATATTTATATATATATATATATTTATATATATATATTTATTTATATATATATATATATATATATATTTATATATATATATATATTTATATATATATATATTTATATATATATATATTTATATATATATATATTTATATATATATATTTATATATATATATATATTTATATATATATATATTTATATATATATATATATATTTATATATATATATATTTATATATATATATATTTATATATATATATATTTATATATATATATATTTATATATATATATATTTATATATATATATATTTATATATATATATATATATTTATATTTATATATATATATTTATATATATATATTTATATATATATATTTATATTTATATATATATATTTATATATATATATTTATATATATATATTTATATATATATATATATTTATATATATATATATATAGGAAAAGTTCCAGGACCCCGAGAACAAATGATTCACTTTATTCAGATCCTCTGCTCAGTCTAAATGAAGTTGTACGACCGAGCTGAGGATCCGAATAAGGTGAAACATTTGTTCTCGATATGGTGAACTAACTGTTGTGAAACTACCTCTACCAAACTCGTGCTATGGACTGAGTGCTCTACTTCTACGGATATAACACTCCAGTATTCTACTAATATTTATATATATATATATGAGAATGTTGAAGTTTGGTTGAAGCATTGTGGAATAAAAACTTTCCCCCTCGGAAAACCCCCAGTTGATGGATGCGAAATCCGAAATATAGGGATAATTAAATCACTTCCAAGGTAACTCTATCTCGTGTTATTATTTTTACACTCTTTCCTACGTTCCTCTACACCCTATACGTCTCATTTTACATCTCTCTCTCATTACCACCTGATTCTGTTACCCGGAGATTTACCCATCTGCATTGTTGAGGCCTCCAAAACGACCAATTGTATATATGTGTGTATATATTTATATATATATATATTATTAAAATAACAGATTAACGTTTAAAGGTGAAAGCAGTGATTCTTTGCTTAAACTTTAATCTGTTATTTTAATAAAATATTTGATCTACGATTCTTATATATTTGATATATATTTATCCTTATCGAGCCCTCTTTGGACTTTAGTCTTCAAATTTATTATTATTACTATATATATATATATATACATATATACTTAGTTTTTCCTGTATACATGAATTGTAGAGGTATAAACCTTTATTTACATCAGGTGGGTCATCTCCGGGAACTGTAAATCTCATTGAGAGGGTTCGTTTCATTGCTCGTCAGTTTATTTTTTGAATCTCTTGAAAATATGGTTCACCTGGAATCTTGACTAAATTTATACCTTGAGGGGACTGGGTCAGTTCAGGTTTGTTGGGTCCCTCATCGGACCCAGTTCTAGTTTAGTGAGTCCCTCATCGGAGGGCCCGGGTATTCGTCATCACCGCCCTTACTCCCGATCAATCCGGCCCTGTCTGAAATCTTGCTAAGTTGCTTCTTACATCTTAACCCTTTAGCATTTATATTACTCTATATTTACTATTGTATTCTTGTTGTGAAGGCTTTACCTCACACAATTATCCCACATAATATGGAAACTATGAGATTTTGATATTTATTTTGAAAACAATACCTTAAAGTCGGTATGAGTGGCCAGTTAAGCCTGGTTATGGCTGGTTTGAACAGAAAAAGATGACAGAATTCTGGCCGGATATGGCCAGTTTAAATGCTAAAGGGTTAAGGCCTCAATGGTTATAGAATGTCAAACGTACACAAACCTCTGAGTTGTGAACTGCGATTAATGGAAAATCCACTTTGGACTTTTAAAGTGGATAAAGTATTAGTCTTGCTGAAGACGATGAAACAGCCGCTCTTTTCCGGAGGTCTTTCACTCCGAGACCGATACATACATATGTACGTCCATACATATATACATGGTGGCTGCCAACTCGTTTTCGAGTACGGCCACTACTTTATATCCATGTAGGAGAACCCCTACCGATGCGCTGAACGAGTGTGACTTTTTAGTCCAGCCAGCGACTTGAAAACTCTGGTACAAACACTACACCTGTGACAATTATTGACACATAGTGCTGGGCCCATGGTACCATGTGAGGACAAGTGCAGAGAGATCTCCAGATATAAAGCAATGCTTGTGCCGTGAAGCTTTTATAGTGAGCAAAGGCACTGCACAAAGCCAGTCCCACTCTCTTAACCAAGATGATATTTACCAAAAAGAAGAACAAGTCAACATCATTAGATACCATCAGAGTTGCAGGTGTTATATCAGAGTTTTCCTTCTCCTAGAATTCTGCCTTGACAAAGGCTAAGAGGTCATCTCTCCCAATATTTATATATACGTGTATATATATATACTCTGGTACAAACACTACACTTGTGACAATTATTGACACATAGTGCTGGGCCCATATATACATATATACAAATATACATACTTACGTACGTACATACATACATGATGGCTGCCCCCTCGATATCTAGTATGGCCATTGCATGATATACCATTATTAATAATTATTAATTAATGCTACCGTGCAATTCCTGTGCATGAAGATGTTTATAAAAGTGAGGAAAGACTGTGCACTGAGCCAATCCCACTCTCTGAGCAACAGTAGCTATAACCCGAAAAGAAGAAAAGATCAACATCATCGGTAACTACTGAGCCGTATGTTTTATGTCGGAGTTATCCCAGTTTCCTGAGTTGCCTTCTCCTAGAAGAATATCCTGACAAGGGCTAAGGGTCCTTCACTCCCAGTGGTTTAACCCCGCGATCGGATGTCCAGCCGATTATTTCTACATACATACATAGTTACATACATACATACATGCATACATATGTACATACTTACATAATAGATATGTACGTACACACATGCATACGTAGATGCATACACATATTCATTCTTACACATAGGCATACACACATACATGCACATCTGCATACATATATATATATGTAGACATATTTACATAGATATATACACACATATACATTATTCATACATGTCATACACATATATACATATATATGTATATATACTCTCTATCTCTCTCTTCCCCATCTCTCACTCTCTCTCTCCCCCTCTCCCTCTCTCTCTCTCTTTCTAATTTTCTTTCCCTTTCACCATATTTCTCACAAAATATATTACCTCATAATTCTTTCCTCCTCCTCCTCCCCCTCTTTCCTTTCACCTCCATCGCTTCCTCTTAAGATGCCCTCCCCTTCCTCCTCTATATCTCCTTCCACCACCACCACATTGCCCCCTTCCTCTTCTACTGGTTCATCCTTCACCTTCCACTTACATTCGATCCACTTCATTCCTCATCTATATCTCCTTCCTCCTCATCCTACAACTCTTCTTCTTTCACATACCCCTCCTCCTCCCCTCCTCTTCCTATTCCTCCTGTAATACTTTCTACAAATATGTCGGCTTCCTTCTTTCCTCTACACAACTGTCTCTGTCATCTAATAATCTCTTTCCGCCACCACCACCACCACAACTTCCACCATCACTACCACCACCACCAACACTACAACCCCCACCACTACCACCACCACTTCCACCAACAACAACACTACAGCCACCCCTACCACCTCCAACGACACCACTTTATGTCACCTTCCTCTTCTCCCCCAAACCTCTCCCACAGTTGTCAGGTCACGTGCTACAACCAACAGTACCGCAGTGTATGCAATAAAAGTTAAGAGATAGTTGATCACGTGACATCACGTGTCTCCCTGACTGACCAATGGCTGAGTTTTATAGTTGAATGCTGGGACAGCAATAAACTAACCTCTTGACAGCCAATCATATGTTGAGCAATGTTACAACGTCAGCAATTTGTATTCAGTGGACGTATATGGTGGTGGTGGTGGTGGCAACTGTGGTGGTGGTAGTGGTTGTTTAACCCTTCACCGGAAGAGAGAATGTGTGGGGAGGGAAACGGAGGACAAGCGTGAGAGAGAAACGAGGAAAAGTTTGCTTCGTGAGTGCTCAAACAGTGGACCGGTGAAGTAGCAGATATTCCTCAGTCCAGAGAAGATCTGATAGGGATGGGTTCCAGAGAACAATGAAACCACAAAGAGAACAGTCCATGCTTTTGCGAGACGAGTTTTTCTATCTTTTTCTGAGTATGTGATGTTGTTTTCTAATTAAAGAAAAGAGTCCACAGATTTTAGAGAATTTTGTGTTTGGTTGTACTTATTGCATCTTTCCTGGTTATAGCAGATATATTCAGTGGTTGAGGTGTTAACATAGAGACCAGTATCGTCTGGTTTTTCTTTTGGAGCTCAACAATTTTAGAGGAGAGGAAAGTCGATTAAATCGATTCTAGTGAATTACTGGTACTTTATTTTATCTACCCACGTTGGTTTGTCTATTTCTTCTATTCAATTGCAGCACATTTGATTCTGGTAAACTATCCCAGTTGTATCGATTTTAAAGCACTAAAACAACGTATCTCCTGCGGTCGATTGATTAGAGGGGACTGTCCTATGATTTGTCCGTTTTTCCCTTCTCTTCACCCACCTTTT
>CAXHJY010000131.1:12500-17500 GCA_964016885.1 Eledone cirrhosa
CATCGCTGAATATTAATATCGGTAAGAATTTTTTTTATAACGATATTTGTCGGGCATCCACTAATAATTTATAAGTGGGTACCTACATATATTCCTATGGACTATGTGTAGGCTTCTACATAACCTGGACATTATTTTCGCAATTTGTAGAAAACTTATAATGAAACGATCGTTTGGAAAGAGAGATGTATTTTAATTATGTCTCATATAAAATAATACAACTGGCTATCCGCAAAATACGTATAGTTAGCACCCCAAACGTATAATTGGGATTATACTAAGGTATATCCTAATGTTTGTTGAGTGAGACGGAAGCCGGTCGGAGTATTGCTTAAAGCTTTCTCTGTTAATGTATTAAATATTAAACTCTTGATTTGGCCAGGGATGAATATTTCCAGATACATTTTAGGTATGACTTTCCGTATTTATTCTTTGTATGAAATATTGATTTCCTTCCGGTATCTTATCTCTGTTTTTAGCCTAAGAAAATACCTATATGCGTGTATAAATAATACATGCATATATTTATTTTTTTATATCCAATTGAGTTCTTCACGCATGGTTAAAATTATTGAAAGAATTGATTGACCCGCGTGCATATTATTTTATGTTTTTCGATGACCTCCCCTTTCCGCTTTATGGCAGTGTGAGATCTCGCATTGTGAGACTGCTGGAATTTCAAATTTGGCGGTCATTCTAGCACGGAGGAGTACCATCGCTGAATATTAATATCGGTAAGGTTATTTTTTTTATCGATATTTGTCGGGCATTCACTGATAATTTATAAGTGGGTACCTACATATATTCCTATGGACTATGTGTAGGCTTCTACATAACCTGGACACTATTTTCCTAATTTGTAGAAAACCTATAATGATACGATCGTTTGGAAAGAGAGATGTATTTTAATTATGTCTCATATAAAATAATACAACTGGCTATCCGCAAAATACGTATAGTTAGCACCCCAAATGTATAATTGGGATTATACTCAGGTATATCCTAATGTTTGTTGAGTGAGACGGAAGCCGGTCGGAGTATTGTTTAAAGCTTTCTCTGTTAATGTATTAAATATATATATATATATATTTATAGATAGATATAGATATATATTATATATATACATTATATATATTATATAGATATATATGATATATATCCTTTATATATTATATATATACTATATACATTATATATATTATATAGATATTATATATATACTATATACATTATATATATTATATATATATTATATATATATCCTATATATTTTTTATATACATATTTTATATATATATCCAGAAATAACCGTCGAAACGCCTTGAGCTCTGCCGTCGGGATCATACTTTTTCTTATTTTACACTCTACTATCCTAAGTATTGAGCACTCTGGTGCGTTATGGTCCAGTTGGTTCCTTACCACAACACCTTCGAGATATATATATATATATAGAGAGAGAGAGAGAGGCAGGCAGGCAGGCAGGCGAGCTGTTGTTACGGTAACAGGCCCACCGTCTATCATCTCCCTTTCATCTTTACTATAGCAAGACTCTGATAGTCCAACTCTAGTCTTCGGTACCTCTAATTAGTATTTCAGACATATTTGAAACCATCTACTCTATTCTTCTTGTTGTTATTGTTGTTGTCCACACATCTGCTTAGAATTTATTTCTTTGAGGGGGTATATATATATATGTGTGTGTGTGTGTGTATATATATGTGTATATATATATATGTATATATATGTATATATATGTATGTATATATATGTGTATATATATATGTATATATATATGTATATATATATGTATATACACATATATATATGAGTATATATATATGTATATATATATATGTATATACACATATATATATGAGTATATATATATGTATATACACATATATATATATGAGTATATATAAATGTATATATATATACACATATATATGACTATATATATATATACATATATATACATATATATACATATATATACATATATATATATACATATATATATATATATATATACATATATATATATACACATATATACATATATATATATATATATATACATATATATATATACACATACATATATATACACATATATACACATACATATATATACATATATATACACATACATATATATACACATACATACACATACATACATATATATACACATACATACACATACATACATATATATACATACACATACATATATATACATCTCTCTCTCTATACATACATACATACATACATACATACCTATATAGATGATTGTACGCGTGCGTACACTCTGCAGGTCAAGCAAGAAAAGCAGAACATCAGGACACACTCACACACATAAACACTTATTCACACACACTCTGACACACACACTCTGACACATACATTCTCACACACACATACTCACTCACTCACACCCACACACACATACTTACACACTTCCATCGAGTGGTTGAAGTGCGGGCACGTGCCTTATTCCGCGCGCGAGAAAACAAACCTTCCCCCCCCCCTCACACACACACTTACCCAAGGGGTTTAATTTCAACAAATCAGTGGGGTCGGGTGGGTTGGGGTAGGTTGGGCTATTGAAAGATTTAGGGGTGGTGTAGGTAGCGGGGATTGGATGGAACCCGAGGAACCTTAGATATCTGGCCAACCCCGAAAAGTTCTACCCAGGGACTGAAATCAAAGCAAACGAAAAGGAAATCAGCCAACCAAGGGAACCTACCCACCACCACACCGCCACCACCACACTGCTATCATTACTACCACCATCACCACCACCACATCACCACTACACCACTATCACCACCACCACACCACTATCATCACCACCATCACCACCATCACCACCACCACCATCACCACCAACCCACCACTACACCGCCGCCATCACACCACCTACGCACTACCATCACCACCACCACCACCACACCACCATCACCACACCACCACCACCACATCATCACCACCACCACACCACCACCACCGCCACACCACCATCACCACCAACCCACCACCACACCGCCTCCACCACACCACCATCACCACCTACGCACTACCACCACCATCACCACCACCGCACCACTATCACCACCATCATCACCACCACCACAATCACCCCAAGTAAAGGGTCGAAACACCGCGGTTGATTCGATCAACTGAACAACTTGCTCGTGGAATTAACATTCAATGGGCTGAGCATTCCACAGTCACGTGTAATCTTAGCATAGTTCTCAGGGAGATCCAGTGTGACGCAGAATATGATAAAGTTGGCCCTTCCAATTACAGGTACATCTTATTTCTGCCATGTTAGTGGACTGGGGCAACGTGAAGTAAAGAGTCTTGCTGAAGGAGGTAATGTGTCACTTGGAATCGAACTCACCACCTTACGGTAGCGAGCCGAATACTCTAACCTTTAAACCACGTGACATCCATAACAACAAAGACACCAACATCGACAGCTTTAATTAGAACACCAACAACAATAACAACGACAATCACACCACCACCAACAACAACAATAACAACACGACAACCACACCAACAACGACACCAACAACGACACCAACAACGACACCAACAACAACACCAACAACAACACCATCACCGTCACCACCAACGCCACCACAACAATAACAACACCACTACCAACGCCGCCACAACAATAACAACACCACTACCAACGCCGCCACAACAATAACAACAACAACACAGTAGGAAACATGACTCCATTAAATTAGAAGTTATGTAGGAAGTAAATAGATGACGGCCATTTATAAATTTGAGAAATGTTTGACAATGATCTTAAATTTCTGACAACATTTTATATATATTTATCTCACATTATATATATTTTGTTCTTGCTTCATTTGATATTTTTTTATTTTCTTATTTTGGGGGGTTTTGTTTGTTTTGTTTCCAGTGATACCCGTTTCTCGGGCAGGGTACTAGTTTCCAGGGTTTGCCTTAAACGCCCAGAATATTAAATTGCTCTATTCTATCGACATAGCGAGACCAAATATTTTATGCATGTTTATAAATATGTGTGTGTATATATATATATATTGTGTGTGTGGTTGTGTGTGTGAATGTATATACTGTTGTCACACTTTCTCATATATTATCTTTGTCACAAATACACATTATATATGTGTGCGTAATCACATAAATAAACACATGTATATACATACGTTTGTATATACATATATATACACAGAGAGACAGAGAGAGAGACATACATACATACATACATACATACATACATACATACATACATACATACATACATACATACATACATACATACATACATACATACATACATATATATATATATATATATATATATATATATATATATATATATATATATATATATATATATATATAGGAAAAGAGTCAAGACTCCGACGACTGAGCTCCGGCCGCTACTGCCCTCAGTATCGAGTAATCTGATGCGTTATGGCCCACCTGCGTATATATATATATATATATATATATATATATATATATATATATATATGTTCAGTTGAATAGGAGGTTAATTATTGATAATGCTCCGATGACACCAAACGAGAGATTGTAAGAAACGATTGTCAGCTATTAAATGATTTGAACACAACTTTGATAATTGTCTAATTTATTTATATATATATATATATATATATATATATATGAAAACAGGGAGAAAAAGACGATTATTAGGGAGTAAAATTTATGTGTGTGTGTGTGAAACCAACCGAGCTCATGGATGTTATCCAACCATCTTGCTCGGGGTCTACCCCTGGGTCTCCCGCCTGTTGGTTTTGCCCGTAAAATTTGTCCAGTGATGTTTTCTGGGACATTCTAACCACACGACTATAGCATCGGAGCTGTGATCTCTCCATTCATAGAAGTAGTGACTCTACCTGGAGAGATTCTCTAATCTCCGAGTTACGCCCTCTATCGAGTAACGTTTCTCTAGACTCTTCAGGGGA